>OY759264.1:43664683-43717183 GCA_963662155.1 Lamellibrachia columna | reverse complement strand
CTCCGTTTACTATCTGACTTAACCATGAAAACGATCACCTAGAGCCTCCAAACTACTCATATATTTAACATACATATGCACATGTCAAATGGCGAAACATTACTCTTACTTCCATGTAAAAAATTACAAACACAAAAGCTAGCTATATCTAGAAGAAGATGATAAGTTTTCGTTTGTTTTGACCTATATTTGGAAGTAAGAGTAATGTTTTGACCACATCACATGTGTGTGTGTGTGGTAGATATATGAGGAGACGTATAGCAGCTCTATAAGTTCAGAAAGTAAATAAGTTCAAAGTCAAAGGCTTCTGGCGTCGCTAAACTGTTCCAAAAGAACTGAATTTGAAGATGATTATGCAGTATCACTAGCCGGTAGCGGTTCAAAATCGTTACATTATACGTTTTTTTCTGGAAAATTTACATCGCCATCGCTCGCGAGTGAAATTGTTTTTTGAAGCATTGCATAGAAATCACTGACTGAATGTAAACCCATATTGTCATTGACGTTACAAAAACACGTGATTGCTATTCTCATTAACGTCGAATTTTTACGCGCGCTTTGCGAGTTAGAACTATTAAACATATAATTTTACTTATAAATACATTTTTACAATTTTTTTATTTTGGCATGTAGTATATGCAATATTGAACTTTTTGGTGCAAACAAAGAAAAAACAGTTTAGCTAGTGCCTTGCTGTTAGTTTCATGAATCACTTACAAAGTCATTCTCACAGGGGACAATAAATCAATTGGATAAATTATCTACATATTTGTGTAACTGTTAGCAGCGTGATTATGTTTAAAAACAAAATTAGCAATATTACTAAATATTGACGGAAAACAATGTCACGAGACAGCCTACCCAATATACAACGAATTCATTGCAACGTTTCATGTGAACGATCGTAGCGTAGAGATAAACCCGCGGTACGACCGATTTATATGTTCCTCATTGAATGTTCTTATTAGTGTTTTATCAGCTACAGTTATATTTAGTGCAATATTCGATTTTGGCTAATTTCGTTGATTTACAATATTTGGCACTAATTATTTATAAATGTGGCTTAGTAGCGACTAAGCGACTAAGCTGGTTACGGCGTAAAACAGCATAACATAATGTGCAGCCGGGCAATTTGTTAACCGTTTTCTCGCTGTCTTTACCGTTTTTTGCGTAATCTGTCTGTTTATTATAATACAGTTATTTCATTTAGTACACGTTCACTTAAACATGGCGACATCAGGTATTGTAGTACCAGGTGTAACAAGCATCTTTAAAGCAAAATTTGTATGCATTATATATACTAGCAAAAATGCCCGTCCCTAGGACGGGATGTACACACCAAGCAACCTAGTCGATGTTATGTACAATTGCTACGTGTGTTTTCTACTATAATTAATATAAACCGCCCAGATGGCGCTGCGTACTCTCAAACGGTTTACGTACCGAAGTATTCGCCGTGCGCGTGGTTTCTGCGATTGTTGGAAGTTAACGTTTTACGTAACGAAAATTTGATTTACAGTAACAACCACTAAGAACCCTTGACATACGGGGTATATCGAAAAAATAAAGGCGTTACGTTTCATTGATGGGGTTGTAGATTACTCACTGAAAAGTTGGCGCCCGAGGTGCAAGCCGTCTAGAAGGAAAACGTTAATATACAAACTAGCTCGATTATAGTTAGATGCTAATCTATGATGTTTACTGTGCTTCTAAATGCAGGACGTCAATATTTTGATCGTTGTATAGTACACGTTTTGAGTACAGGTTAGTTTCTTTGCGCCCACGCCCATGTCCACGACAACGCGTTTTCAATGCGAACGTCATTCCAAGATATCAATATATACGTTTTGTTCTGATGCCACTCCGCGAAGTGGTCCGAATTTAGCTTAACAAATGCAACACTAAAGCTATATAATGGCGTAACAACAACCAAAATGGTTCCGTGTTACACGTTTTGAAGTGTTTAGCATGATACCGGGCGTAACAGTTCTGGTGAAATGTTGACATTATTCTAAATGGGTTTCATTAAATGTGTTATCAATAACATCCCACGATAAAGCTTTCAAATGCATAGTGATTATTTGGGTATTTATTCACTTTGAAGTAATGGTGTTGATCAGTTATATATCAATCCTTGTTACAACTTTGTGCCGAGCGCAACCAGTTAAATTAAAATATTTTGTGAACACAAAATTAAAGATTTTATTCAAACAACTGTTATGAAATTATACGTTAACCATGAAGTGTTATGCATAGTGCTTAATAATTAAGATAATAGTAGTACTGAAATATTGATGAGGAAGCATGGTATGCGGCGTATCAGTAAAAATAAGCTTGGTGTGAGTAACCGTTGTAGACACCATAAATTATAAATTAGCACAATACACTTTAAATTGTGAATTGTTAATACTGAGATTAAAATAATATAGTATTGTGGAATAGCGTTTTTTTGGAAAGCCCATTTTCGCTGATATTTTTTAACCCTTTAAAAGGACACAGAGCCTTTCATCTATAGGAAAGGTATATATTTCCTGAAATATCTCGTCGATACAAACCCGATGACTTGTGATAATAATAATGGTCTAAATACAGAAATAAACAAGTAATGATCCGTCGAAAGTTCATAACAAGCTGTCAAACAAAAACGTAGTATATTCTTATTGAGCGTTTTTGTATTTTAATTTATGTTGCATGTGTATAAACCGTCAAATTTAAGTTGCTGGATTACACACATGCAAGCTCACGACAGACAAGCACAGACGTGTAAATTCCATCACATATAAATGCATGTACTCGTACAGGCATACGCACTAGCACAAGCACCAGCACACCCACATGCACCCGCACAAACAAATAACACCCCCCCCCCCGCCTTCACACTGACCATCTCTGAAGTCTTCGTGGTCACGCATGACCTCCCAGGCGCTCCTGCCGTTGCACAGATCGTTGTGAATGTTCGGAGCTTCGTCGTTGTGCAGGGTGCTCGGGTTAGACGTGTCGTTGTCACAGAACGTCCACACCTGAGGAACAAGGAAGAAGAAAATAAGTTAACACGAACCTACCGTGAGGATCGTAGTTAGTTAATCAGTTAGTTAATTAGTTAGTTGGTTGATGCAGTTGGAAAACCTAAAACCTAAAAACATTTGCATGAAAGAGTCGGGTCGTGATTGGGCCAGCGCCATTTGCATCCGATATTGTAATAATTAATTGATAAATTAATAATCCACCGATAATGTAATAAAGAACCAAACATGTAATAATCAACATGATCAATGATACTGTCAATTACATATTTTAGAATGTTCCAACATTAAATTGCGGTCGTATTCCTCAGCATGTTACTCTAATCTAGCTTTGCTAAGTATTTTCTGATATGTCTATATTTACCTTTGTGGACTTTTCTCTTGTATTTTTTATTTGTACTTTCTCATTTTACTTTGATGTCAAAATGTATTTTATTATGATAGGTGTTACCCAATGGCTCATGCATTTTGACATTGTCCACTAATTTTGTGAAGACAATACTAAATATAATACATTCTCTCCCCTGGTTGATTCTAGCACGTGTTGAGTGAGGTAGCTACCCGAAATTAAAAGTAGAAACTGATGGTCCTCACACCCTGTATTCACTATGGATTTCCATTTGATGTGTCCGTTCTTAAAATGATGGTATGTTGGTGTAATCCTCTTCGTTTATGTTTTGACTTCGGTAAACAAATCCAACACACACACACACACACACACACATATATATATATATATATATATATATATATATATATATATATATATATATATATATATATATATATATATATATATATATATATATATATATATATATATATATATATATATATATATATATAATGACTCCTCTACCATTTCTACATATTCGATCTCTCCAAAACATGATGTATCTTGTCAGTCCTAATTCAGCATCTGATATGTCTTTATTGACCCATGATTCGACTATACCAAATATCTTCTACCATAATATTTACTTCGTTTTTCTTATTTACTATGCTCCTTGCATTTAAAAACATGCATTTATAACCAGCTTAAAAAAATTTCCCGACATTTTATTACTGGTTTGTGTGTACTAGTGGCCTCTTGTCCTGTTTGAAACACCTTTAAGTAATCCCATGTACTTCTAGTTGAAACAATGCTATGTTGTATCCTTCCCATTCCACAATCGACTGCTGCTGATAGTTCGTCAGCAAACATTGCTGCACCCTTTCCTCTAAGATGAAGCCCATCCCTTATGTACACACCAGCCCTCCCAACAATAGATACCCACTATTCCATCTTCTCTTCCCTACATAGCTGTTGAACTAACGTGTTAATTGCCACCTTGCAATTTCGATATCCCTGCCCCCTGCTTCCCATTACCGGAAGAATCTCTGACATAATTATCTGCTCAACCCGTGTTTTTTTTAGTTCTTCTAACTAACTGCCTGTATTTCCTAACAATGGCAGTTGTACCCTCCCTCTCTGCGTTGTTAGTCCCTACGTGTATTAAAATAGAACCTTTCTTGCCCGGACCCACACTTTTTTCCACCCTCTCTGTGGTTGCCTCTATTTTTTCGCATGGAAAGCAAACAACCACGTCGACCCCCTTATTTAGCGGTATGTCGGTCTTCCTAACTATCGAATCCTCCATAAACATCCTCGCTCTTTTCCTCACCCCCTATATCATTACCTCAGAGTAGCTCTTGCGTCGGATCCCTTCCTTCGCATTTTGTCCCGCAGCATGTTTTCCGTCTCGTTTTCGCCCATCAACATGTCACCTTACCCTCCAGTCTCCTTCTCTCCCGCCTCCTTCGCTCCCATCGTTTTCCCTCCCGTTTCCTTCCTTCTAAGTCCGTCCTGTCTCCTTACCTCCTCTCAGCTTCCTCCCAGGCTGAGATAGTTTTCCCTGGTATCTCCCTCATCACATTCCCCCACTTTATCATTCACTGTCCTCCCACAGGAACCACTGGCACAACCCATGTCTTGCCTTCCCACCAATGCCACAATGGGCTGACTCAGCCGTTCCATCTCCACATCTATTCTCATCTCATCTTCGCACATCCCCTACACTCAAAACTAAAACTATCCGCCTGAACCTTAGCCCAGGACTTCTCACAACCCGACTTCACGACGTCTTCCCGGTTGTCACATAGTAAATGCCTGGTGACCTTTACCTGTCGTTTGGCCGGCACCATCACAATATTTAGATTGTGTTAGATTAATGTTGTATATGGTGTTTTCACCTTACTACGTTACTTTGAATAAGGCTGTTTTTGTGTTCAAAAGAACCCTTTATAATGTTGTATTGAGAAACTGCTTGTAGCTGAATTTGTAGAACATTTGGGTTATTAAATCTCAAACAGCATGCTAGATTACTATGATTCGTCTACACAATGTCGTTATGTGATCATGAGAAAATATCATATGCGTTCAACTTATGTAAAGAAAACCTAGTTTAATACGTTTTGTTCACCTATGTACACTGCCCATCTATGGTGGAATTTTTAAAACCATGCAATTAGATCTTAGAACTATATAGTGTGAATGGTGCTAGGATTAGACAAACAGTGTAGGTCTAGTGAAATACGCGTTTACAATAATCTGTCTAACTGCGCTGCAGTTATAAAATAAACTTGACATATAGATTTATATGTCGACTGCAGTCCTCACAAAATGTCTTAATTTGCAGCATTATTAAGAATGATGTAAAGTACATGTCCACAATCAAGAGGTACTTGTTTAAATCTATTATGTTCACTATACAGATGGTTGAAGTAACCGTGTCGTTAACTCCAAACTATGGAACCCTGTTGTACGTACGTATTGTACGGAATCCGATAATAAAGTGGGTATTATTATTATTATTAGAATGCCTTTCAGGCTCACAGTACAAATTAAATAAAGTTTTTAACTGATAAGTGGTGTGTAATTCCTCTAGGACTCTGTCCAAGTGTTAATTTTCTCCTGAGAGGTGTCCAATTTGGTGTTTATGTTAACATAGGCGGAGTTTCCGATAAATCATGTGATGACTTTGGTGTTATTTTCTCTTGGGCGGTGTTCCCCTCAATAATTGTGATGACATTGGAATATAATTATGATATAATGGACGTTGTTCATATGGCAGTTTTGATGACATTTTAGTTTTAACTTTATGTCATCGCGTGCGGTGTTCCATTTAATAATTGTGATGACACTTTGGTGTTTATGTTATCCTGGACCGTATTCCCGTGTGGGCGTTTTTCCAATACATAAGGGTGAATACACTTTAGTATTTGTATGTTATCATGGGCGGTGGTCCTAAAAATAAGGGTGAATACACTTCAGTTGTTGTATGTTATGATGGGCGGTCTTCCCCTAAATGATCGTGATGACACGTTGGTGTTTATATGTGATCGTGGCCGGTGTCCCCCTACATTATTGTTATGACACTTTGGTGTTTATATGTTATCGTGCGTGGTGTCTCCCTACATAATTGTGATGACCCTACAACATGTATTTATCATGGACGGCGTTCCGTAAAATAATTGTGACGACAGTTTAGCGTTTAGACAAGGGTTGATAGTTAAAGAATATAATGATACAAAATAAGATTCATAAAAAGTAACTAAATAAAATATTTTGGTTGCTGTATCCAATATTTCCTCGGTGGTGGTTTGTCAATGTAAAAAATAGTTATTTGCCAGTACCAACATTATTTTATGAAGGTTTGCAAATGGTTAATTTCTTGATCATCTTATTTTTTTCTGAGAAATGGTGGCGGTGTCCATGCCTTATTTCTTAATGGCTAAAACCATGCTTAATTTTCCCACCCAAAGTTGTAGCAAATGTGTAATGTATAAGTGGCGGTGGCCAACGTAAAGTTAAAAAGCAGTATGTGTGCAGTGACCGTGTGGTTATTCATATATAACATAGACTCATCCATTTTTGTAGATACTACTGCACAGGAGTGTACTATGGTTTACTCAGCACATTATGGGCATGGTAGTCAGATGTAGAATATGTAGTTGATGTTATGCCAATGTCGTCATTGGACACACATTTTCTCTGTCAGAGGAAAGATGACTTCTTCATGGATGTGGTTTTCCACAAGGTTGGTTACATATAAAATGTGCAAACGGTTCCATTACATATGTATATCATGCATCAAGCCAACGTTGCCATTACAGCTAGTGTCTTTTGGCAAGTAGGACAAATAGTGCCAGCGTCAAGGGATATGAGGTCTTGCTGAGTAATTGTATGTTACTGTAGATTCAAACACAGTGTACAACATATATTATGTGTTATGTATGTGAGGTGAATGCCAACGGGGCCATTCATTTACCCAGTCGAGTTTGTAAAGGAATTTGTTTTTAGAGCGCATTGTAATCCATTGAATATCCAGTTCCGTTTTCTATACTGTAAAATTAAAGGAAGTCTCTGAAGCGGGCTCATCAAATGTGTCTACAATTGTATGTTCTTAGAAAGTATGTCTCATTTACTTAAAAAGTGATGCTGGAGAGTGATAATTATGCAAGGACTAAACCTCTACAAACTCTGCCTGGAAAATGCTCTTTGAGAATCTCCTGCCGGTCCCAAGCCCGGATAAAAGAGGAGGGTTGGGCGTGGGGCCAGCGACCCCACCCCGTAAAAACAGCCTAGCTACGGAAACTGAAACAAGAAAGAAAACTGCACCGGGCGGTAGGAGAGAAGCAGTACAGGCAACTGGACTTATGAAGGATGGGGACCAAACCCGCCAGGAAGTCTTCACCCCGATGGCAGATCTCCTTACACCCAAAACTTTTATCAACATCGGATGCTGGAATGTGAGAACACTATATCAGACAGGAAGACTGGCACAGGTTCTCCAGGAAATGCACCAATACAAAATCAGCCTTCTAGGTATCATGGAGGCTAGATGGACTGGAGCTGGAAAACGACAACTGGCGACAGGAGACACCATACTGTGGTCAGGCAGAGAGGACAACCAGCATAGACAGGGAGTAGCCCTGGTCATCCAGAAGGAGAAAGGTAACACTCTTCTTGAATGGAAACCAATAACTGAACGATTTCTTTATGCTAGATTTAAGTCCAGATTTATCAAACTCTCAGTGGTAACCTGTTACGCACCTACAGAGGAAGCAGAAAAAGAAGAAAAAGATAACTTATATGACAGTCTTCAGTCAATTTTGGAAGACATCCCCAAACATGACGTACTAGTGGTTCTTGGAGATTTCAATGCACGAGTTGGGAGCGACAACACTAACAGGGAAAGGGTCATGGGCAAACACGGAACAGGTACAATGACTGATAACGGCAGCAGATTGTGTGACATATGTGGGGAGAATGACCTCGTGATTGGAGGGACACTCTTCCAACATAAGACAATACATAAGCTGACATGGAGATCCCAGATGGCAGAACTGAGAGTCAAATAGATCACATCCTTGTAAATGGAAAATGGAGACGCTCTCTACAAGACGTCAAAACAAGGAGACTAGCTGATGCTTGCAGCGACCACAACCTATTGATAGGAAAACTTGCACTGAAACTGAGAAAGGCAAAGACAGGAGAGAAGAAGAAAGAGCGTTTTGATACCACCAAGCTACAAAACCCAGAAACCAAGCAACAGTTCACAATTGCTCTGAAGAACAGTTTTGGTATTCTGCAGGAGGAAACAGAGATGACTATACACAGTTTCAACATGGCCATGGAGCTAGCAGGGAAAGCAGTGCTAGGCTACAGAAAAGCAAAGAAAGAGCAGTGGATTTCCACATCAACTTGGGACAAAATAGACCAAAGGAAAGGAATAAAGAAAAAGCTGCTCACCACAAAGCCCCCAAGACTCAAAGAAAGACTTTCAAGAGAATACTCACAAAATGACAACGAAGTAAAACGGAGTACCAGAGTAGACAAACGCACTTACATTGAAAACCTCGCAGAAGACACAGAAGCAGCAGCAAGAAGAAAGGATATGAAGTCACTCTACCAAATAACCAAGAAGCTGAAAGGAGATACAGGTCCAAACCAGAATCTCCCACTGAAAGATGCAGATGGAAAGATAATCACAGTCGAGAAAGAGAAGATAGAGAGATGGAAGGAGCATTTCCAACAGGTTCTCAATCGTGCAGATCCACCCAGACTTGCAGACATCCCGGAGGCAGCAGATGACCTTGTAATCAACCTCGATCAAAATACAGAATCATAAGTCAGAGAAGCCATTAAAGCCCAGAAGAATGGAAAAGCACAAGGAAGCGACAGCGTCTGCGCAGAAATGCTGAAAGCAGATGAACAAGAGACACCCAGAATCCTCTGTCAGATCTTCCAGAGAATATGGGATGAAGAAGACACACCAGATGATTGGAAGACAGGCACAATTATCAAGCTACCAAAGAAGGGCGACTTGGGGAACTGTAACAACTGGCGGGGCATAACATTGTTATCAATGACATGCAAGATTTTCAGCCGCATAATCCTGAAGAGAATATCAGCAGCTACAGATCCAATCCTCCGCCAGGAACAAGCCGGATTCAGAAGAGGCAAGTCATGCATCGACCACATTTTCACGCTACGGCAGATTTTGGAACAAAGCACGGAATGGAACAGTACGATCTACATTGCCTTCATTGACTTTGAAAAGGCATTTTACAGCCTTCACAGAGAATCCCTGTGGAGAATATTACGTCACTACGGGATCCCACAAAAGATGGTAAATGTGATCAAGATACTTTACACAGACGTCCAGTGTCAAGTCGCCTGTAACAGTCACATGTCAGACAGCTTTAGCGTAAAATCCGGAGTAAAACAGGGATGCATTCTTTCACCCTTGCCATCGACTGGCTGATGATAGAAACCACCAAAAATGGAAACAGAGGCATCAGATGGACACTTACCTCGATCTTGGAAGACCTGGACTATGCAGATGACATTGGACTGCTGTCTAACAGGCACAAGAACATGCAAGAAAAGATGGACAAACTCACAAGAACAGCACTACAGATTGGGTTAAAGCTCAACACAGCAAAAAACAAACTGATGAGGATCAACAACAAGACAGAAAACCCCATCACCATAAACAACATAAACAACAGTGAGGCTTTGGAAGACGTTCAGGACTTTGCATACCTGGGAAGCAAAATCACAACAGATGGAGACTCTGCAAAAGATGCCACGGCTAGCATCAGAAAGGCAAGTCAGACCTTCGCTATGCTGAAGCCCATCTGGAAATCCAAGCAACTGAGATTGGAAACAAAACTGAGACTGTACAATAGTAATGTTCTCAGGGTACTTCTCTACGGCTCCGAGTGCTGGAAACTGACAGCCAAGCTAGCACACAAGCTTGAGACATTCCAAAACAAGTGTCTACGGAAGATCGTAGGAGTATTTTGGCCAACACCATCACTAATGAAGAGCTGCACCGCAAAACAGATGCAACATCCTTGGCCACACAGATAAAGAAGAGAAGATGGAGATAGCTTGGACACGTGTGCCGAATGTCACCTGGCGCACTGCCCAAGACAGCCTTACGCTGGACAGCAGATGGAAAAAGGAGACGTGGTCGCCCTAAAGAAACATGGAGACGAACAGTGGAGAAGGAGATGAAAGAATGCGGCCTGACATGGAACACCATCACCAAATGGGCTGCAGACCGACCGCAGTGGTGCTCTCTTGTTGATGCCTTATGTGCCTCCGGGCACGAAGAGGACTAAGTAAGTAAGTAAGTAAACCTTTGCAACATTTATATTTGTTGTAATGTAATAGGTGGGGTGGTCACAGGGGAAGAAGAAGAATAATAAGTTTATTTTTGACTAAAAAATAAAATAAAAAATAATGAAATAATAGAGATATGCATTTACACAAATAAAATATATACACATATATAATAATACTAGTGTGCATACATCTTTTTTTTGAAACCAGTATAGATAACCATAATTAATTAAAACCTTTTAATGTTAAAACAAGTAGGGATCAGTGGCTCCCATTAAGACATACTGTCGCTATCATAGGAGCCACCCCAGTTATGACTAATAATGTTTTTATTATTTGTTGGCCGTTTTAATTACATATATATATATATATATATATATATATATATATATATATATATATATATATATATATATATATATATATATATATATATATATATCTCAATTATATAAGCATGTAGATTTTATCTGGCAGTAAGTGTTTTTTTTATAACTGCTAATATAATCAAGTGTGTGTATGTACTTAAATATTAGAGTTTCCATCCATTTATGACCAATTAGCATTGCTGATTTTGTTGACATGAATGACAATTTGGAAGGGTGCATGTGTCTTTATATGTTTGCAGAAGAAAGCTGTAAAGCCTTGCAGGCTATAAATGTATATCTTTTCTTTCACTATATCAGGAGTGTTGTTTATAATGAATGGCAAATTATATTTAAGAATTGTTTTGCAAATTCATGTTTAGTTCAGGCAGTATGAATATTTTTAGACTTCCGAGTGTCATGAAGGTGTATATTAACATTTGGAGTAATCTGCCAGTTTAATAAATAAACAGGTAAATATATATGGGCGTATTTAAAGTAAAATTTTAATTCTTGTAACTTTAATTGATCTTCTATCTTTAACAAATTAAACTGCTTAAAAAGTGGCTCAGTATGTGAATTATATCCGCTTAAAGTTATTATACGAACAGCTTTTTTCTGAATTTTAATTAATCTGTTTCCTTTGTATCCCAAGACATAATACAATAGTTTATATGTGATAATATTAATGAGTTATATAAAAAAATTCTAGAGGCAAGATATATTTTAGCCTATTTAATATGCCAATAATTTTTTTTGCACATTTATTAGATATTTGTCTGTATGTTTTTCCAATTTAAATTTGAATCCAGGGTTAACCCTAATAAATTAAATTCATCCACTTTTTCAATATTTGTATTATCCATTTTAAGTGTAAGGAAATGTATACCTTTACTGGGGACATGAAAAATCATATATTTAGATTTAGCTTTACTTAGTGATATTTTATTTATATTTAACCATTCAACAACTTTTGAAAGTTCAGCATTTATCAAAGATTCGATTGTGTTATCTTATGTATTATCCCTAAAAGATGTTAAAGTACTAAATAATGTTGTGTCATCTCCATACATTATAAATAAAAAATGCTACTAGCTTGTGAGAAGTCATTTATATATATATATATATGATAAATAGCAATGGCCCAAGGATTGAACTCTGTGGGACAACAACTGCTATTGGAAGAATTTCAGACTTTATTTCTTCAATTTCAACATACTGTTTCCGATTACTTAAATACTGTTTTAACAGAAGAAGACCTGCACCATCAATGCCATAATTCATTGTTCACAAGTAATTTTTATCCATTTACGTTATGATTATATCTACTAGTTCTAGTGCAGCATATTCAGTCGAATGGTTAGGTCTAAAACCGTACTGATTATAAAAAAGCAGTTTAGTATCATTGAAATATGATGATAACTGAGTAAAAATTATTTTCTCTATTACTTTAGAAATCGTTGGAAGTAGAGAAATGGGCCTGTAATTTTTAAATAATGTAGGATCATCTTTCGTCAATATAGGAATTACTTTGGCAATTTTTAGTTCATCAGGAACAATTCGTGTGTTTAACACTTGGTTTATTAATATAGTTAATGATTTAATTATAGCAGGTTCAATTATTTTTATTAATTTTGAAGAAATACCATCAAATCCAAAAACTATTTTTTGTAGGAAGACTTTGTATAGTTTCTTTACAGTTTCCTCATCAATATTCTGAAATTTAAATACCGTATTTATGTGTTTATTTAAATAATAACTATAATTTGTATTGCCATCATATTTAATATCATTTGCAATAGTCTGAACTATGTTTGTGAAAACAATATTAAATTTATTAGTAATATCTTTTTTATTTGTTATTTTGTCATCGTTTTCTTTAAAGAATGTTGGAAATGTTTTCTTAGAGAGAAAATCATTTATAGTTTTCCAAGTATTTCTTATATCGTTTTTGAATCGATTAAAACATGATTCAAAATATATTTGTTTTGCTGCATGAATGTTTGTCTTTAATATTCCATTATACGTTTTAGGGTTAATACTAATTGTTTCATAGTTAGGTGAATTTGGGTTAGTTAATTTTAATTGTTTATAAAGTTTACTTCGGTACCGGATTGACTTGAGCAAACCCTGGGGAAGGTGAACTTATGGGGAAATAGACCCACCTATTTCTGGTTACGATTGTGTATGTGTGGTTGAATGTTAGCAAGCAGAGGTTACACCTAATAAAGGTATGTTCTTATATAGCGGTATCCAGTCCGTAGGACCGCTCAAATCGCTTTACACTTCACCCCCTAGCAGACCTGTTCTTTCCAAGGCCATCTCGATTTCTCTGGAAAGCATTCAACCACGCTGCAATTACGCGAAAACTATTCGTTCACATTTCCACCACTGTCTGTATTGTCACGTACTCATATATACAGCTGAGTTAACTGTGGCAAGGTGGGGTGATCAAACTTGCCAAAGGTTCGAAGCGATCGCAGTGGGATTCGAAACCGGGTTCTCTCTATTGAGAATCCGACATTCTAACCGGTATGCTATCGCGCCCCACATAAGAGTGTATTCTGTGCATATTTGTTTATGGTTATATGCGTATTGGTTTTACTTCCATTGCCACGTAGGGACGATTTAGGTATGGTGTATGTATAAGAAGACATGTTACTGTCGTGGCGTGTTGGAATGTGAGCTGTAAGAAACCACAAGTTTCGGACGAGACTGTATGTCATGGGTTCAGCATCGTATCTGGTTTGCACTGTAGAGCTCACATTCCAATTATCGTTTTCCCCAAAGTGGCTGCATGATAAGTAGTCCACGTTCCAATAACAAATGTAATCTTTTGGCGAATAAAAATTTATCTGACAGTTACATTGGACTAGTATATATATATATATATATATATATATATATATATATATATATATATATATATATATATATATATATATATATATATATATATATATATATATATATATATATATATATATATATATATATATATATATATATGCGTGCGTGCGTGTGTGCGTGCGTGCGTGTGTATATATAGAGAGAGATGTATATATAAACACAGATATAGAGAGAGAGAGGGAGAGAGAGGGGGTGGGATGAAGTGCACTATACTTTATATATTTATATTTCAACACTGAACATTGCCGTTTAATTATTACGTTATCGGTTATTATATTATTATTATATTACAATATGGTTTAATTATCACATTGTCAAATGTGACCAGTTCAGCAACGCGACAATTTATTGTGTATACAATATCATTCTTACTCAAGCATGGGCCAATATTTTTTGCATTTTTTATAAATCAGCCGTCTTATCCATTTATGCAGGTGACGTTGTGCCAACACATGAGCGACGCCTGTACACCAGATTCATTGCACGGTTTGAAGTAACACCAAGGGGAATAAATAAAACGTGCGTATATCAGAGAGCTACTGATCCAGTCGCCATTTGGCTGTTCGTTTTACTATAAATGATTAAGCTAAATATCAAACAAGTTATCCACTCACCCCGGTGACGTTGTGGTAAAACATGAGTGACGCCCCTACACCAGGGTCGATGTCCGGTTGGAAGTAACACGTGCGTGTCGGCAGCCCGGTGGTCGCATCGAGTTCACAGTCACCGCCAGTGACGAAATCAACATGACTGCCCTTCATGTACTTGCCGCACTTCACTGCTGCCACCTCACTATTAGAATTGCGATAGAACCACGGGTAATCATCAACGGAGTACTCCTGCCGCAGTCCCCAGCGCAACTTTCCCCACTCGTGAACGATTGTCGGCCCTACCAGAATGCAAATAATGTATGGGTCATTCCATACTTGCGGTAAACTTTTGCGTTTTTAAATTATAGTTCATTGTTTTCGCGTGATCAGTGTAAAATACGTAAACTATCTTATACCAAATGCGATTACGTTTATTAAGAGACACGTGTTGGCTTAATTCACAGCCTTCCCTAGAAATAAGGTACATACAATCACACAACATACCAATTTTCCCAGTTTGAAGAATAAATTGCATCTCGCTTGCCACTGTGTATATTAACCGCATAAAAAGTGTTAATAGCACGAAAGTAAGTGTCCTATATAAGATCTGCCACGAATGAATTCATTACATCTTAAGCACTTTCGCACATATCTACATATAATTCGTAAAACTGACTATCAGAAGCACCCCTGGCATATATCAACTGCGTTGTTTTGCATACATAGTTTCATTTCTTATGATACAAAGTTCTGGAATATGCATTTTACCTTTGGCCAGAGTTTGCTAATTTTCAATTGGATATGGAGCGTCATGTTAGTTACTCCTGACTTGTCCATCGTTTTTTAACTAATAGCTTATTTTTGTCCAAATACGTTACCCGTCTAACCGGATCTGCATTCCGGTGTTCTTTGTAATCACTCTTCTTCTCAGCAGCTTTTTAACATATTAAAATTATCTCTCATAAATTATGCTCACTAACAACAATTTTAGTAGACTGGGTAATAGCAGGGTGAGTCTCGGAAAAAAAACCTAAAACTGTGAAGACCCGACCGTGGACAAAATAATAATTACAATGTATCACACGATGGCTGTTTCGTGACAAATTATATTTAAGCCCCGTTGACTTACACCTATGGGTGGTTGAATGTACGGTTTATTGAAGCATAGCATATACTCATTCATTATGTGAGCACTGCTAAATGGTATTGTAAATAAGATATCGCAACTGATGTATAAATGCACAGCAAAATTTAAATTACATACATTTTATTGAGCGTAAGTCAGTTTTGGTTCAGTGTTGTCAGAGCTGAAACTGCATAGAGTAACCGCACGGACATTTTAGGCAAAGAGTCGTCATTCTGATGTAAACTGTTTTACAATAGTATTGCCTATGTCATCTAAGTTTGAGAGTAAATGCCTTTCTATAAAAATATAATCATGCCAATTACATTGCCAGCCTTATTACGCAATAATTGTAACAACTCTGACAGTGCATGGTAGCCACCCCTCTTTTCTATTTGTATGCACTCGTGGTTTGCTTGGTATTCAACGTGGTGATCGATAACACTTCTAATGAGAATGGCGTACAGTCATATAGAGTCAATGCATTACAAAATTCACACCTTACAATTTACTCATCTAGGATGTTATTTGGTTTGGGTATTTGCACGAACATCGAATTTCGGGACATGTGTTATCACGAAGAATACAAAGTATTTTGTATTCGCAATTTGTTCAAACATTCGTCATGCTGGTATTCCATCTAACAGGTTTACATTTGCGTCAGGACTATGATAATGCATTCTCCTCTACTCACCAAGGTAACCCTTTGGACAAGGTTATTTCGGAGCCTGTATGTCCATACAATGAGTAATGTACATTTAAAAACTACATAAATGTGTAGGTAATACTTTATAGCATGCCAGCAGATACATCGTTTGGCACAAACATATTTGAAAGTGTGTTGAGGTGGGATAGAAATGTCACGAAAGTGTACCGCAATTACGGAATAACCCATATACGAATATCGAGTTTATGGCAATAATAACAAGTTATATTTTTGCAGGTATTGCTTTTGTCAATATTTGTTTCGTATTTGTTTCACCCTGTGCAAAACGAGACCAAAGCATTTAGCCAAGGAAAGGTTTATTCAAGTGTAATTCGATTCGATTGTTGCAGTTTCGAAGCCATGTAAAGTGTTCCTACCTGAAAAAATAAGCAGTTGTATTATTCAAACTACCTTTGTAGCATTTTCTGCCACTGAATAAAACGTGTTTATCCATGCCCCAGTTTCAGAAAAAGTAAATTGTGGGCTAACAAAATGAAAGAGGCGACTACCATCCAACCTATTCGTGGCCTACCGTCAACAGTAAAACAATATTTGTGTGGACTGCTATCCGTATTCGGATATTCAACAAATCATATACAGATATTTACTCGTTTTCATTAAAGGACGGAATTATCAAACCAACTAACTTTCCTGCTGCTTGGTTGCAGGAACATGGTACACACGAGAATCGATTTTTACCTGGAAATCCAAACTTCCTGACAATGGTAGAGGCTGACGCCAGAAAATATGTGACTGGAATTTCGATGAACTCTCCCGGCTCGCCGCATTGCCCGAACATCCGAGTGTACGGTGTGTCCAAATAGTTTCCATCGATGACCACATTGGCAGATCTGAATGTCTCGGAGGTAGCCGCGTCAAAGCTGCCTTTGTTGGCCCAAGTCTGTGGATTACACGCAGTGAACACCCTTTCAACATTATGACGCAAAAACGAACGCACGAAAGGAAGGAAGAAAGAAAACAGGGCTTGTCAATCAATATATCACGACGCATACGTCGTGGTGAACCATCATTATACGTCTAGTGAGATATGCAAATCTGGCTCGCAGCACCTACCTGCGGTACCAGGATGGTGATCTTTCGGAAGTAGACTCGTTTCCATGTCGCTATGAAAAGATCGTGGGATGCTTGGCTGAAGTAACTCTGGAAGATGTATGACTTTGTTTAGAAACATCGACATGTGACAGTGTTCATATACAAACGTGCGCAATGTTGGTGCAAGCGCGGGGATACTTCGACAAACTGACTCGATATTTGAGACAGAAATATACGTTGACAATGTACATATTTTAAGAGAAAACACACAAAGAACACTGTCATAATCAAAATTCCCACTCATGCTTAGCGAGGTCAGATTTCAATATTTAGGCACCGGATTTCCACTCTGGACAGTAGACAACATGCTGTGGGTGTAACTTTTTAATGTTGATGTAGCCATATTAAATGCTTATTAGAAAATACAATGAATGTAGTAGAACGAAAGGGCACGGAATAGCTTCAGTAGACAATTATATATATATATATATATATATATATATATATATATATATATATATATATATATATATATATATATATATATATATATATATATATATCCGAGAAGGATACGTCGTTGACTTCCATGTACACTTGTCATCTAAAATTTTGGATGACAATATTGTTAATATTGTAAACTATATTTGTTAAAATTTTCGAATTTGTTCTCATGTCTCAAACTAGTGTGTACATCATATAGCAACCTTATTCTTTCTTTTTTAAGGTTTTTAATTACCAATAAACATCAACGGTTAGTAAGACTATCATTGTTTGGCATAAATTCCAGGTATATTGCCGCAACGACCATACCAGTTGATTTGAGCCGAGATTAAAGTTGTGAAGAACATACACGACATCTAGTCTGTGTCAAAGTTACTAATGATTATGACAATGACTGTCTGTAAGAAAATACTAATTTATACAGCTGAATATCAAACAGAACATGTTAATTAGAGACAAATAAGACGAATTGGATTGTTTAAAAAATACTCACACACAACTTTGCTATATTTATCTTTTCCCAGAGTCGGTTTATTGCACAATCTAACCATAACTCATATTATTTTTTACACGACACACCGATCGTGCCGTATGCCTCTGAAGAATCTTTTGTTATTATTATTACTAACAGTTACATAGCGCCATATATCCGGGACCAGCCCGTTCATAGGAGCGTAAACACATTATAAGATGTACATGGAATCATAAGAAAAGTTTAAGAAAAATAGATATGTGACTGACTGAAATATTAAAATTATTATATAAATAGTTTTAATATATTACAATTAATTTAAATATATAATATAATAAATGCATAAATAAAAAAATAAAAAAATTAAATACATGTTCATAACAAATTTCCTAAAGCACGGTCCCTCAATGGAAGTAAACCAGCTTAAATAAGTGAGTTTTAAGGAGGGTCTTCAACTTAGTCAGATTGTCTGTTTGTTGCATGTTTTCGGGCAAAGAGTTCCAAAGTGTAGGTCCGGACACCGAGAAAGCTCGCTTGCCATAGCCCTCTAGGTTGTAACGCGGAACTACCAGCAGGTGCAGATCAGCAGATCAAAGGTTACGGGTGGGCAAGTAGGGTGTTACAAGATCTCGGATATACCATTGTGCAAGGTCATGCAAGGCGGTGAATACGAGGACCAGTAGTTTATACGGGACCCGCCAGCGAACGGGAAGCCAGTGCAGCCCGGTCAACACTGGAGTTATGTGCTGGTGCTTTCGCTGTCTTGCGATCAATCTGGCCGCCGAAGTTTCCACCATCTGCAGCGTGTTCATGAGTGCCTCCGTGATGCCGTACAACACAACGTTGCTGTAATCCAATCGTGATATCACTAGTGCGTGGACTAGTGTCTAACACGCATCAGTAGTACGACAATGTCTAATCTTTGAAATAGCGTAACGATGTTGACTTGCACATACGCGAAACGTGTGACGACATTGTTCGCCCGCAGTCGAAAGTAATCCCGATATTGCGGATGGTTGGTGATGGAACAATGCTACATCCGCGTACATGAGACGTCTTGCAGGTGTTTACGATTTGGGCCCAGCACAGACCCATGTGGGATGCCAGATTCGATGAATGTTCTCTGGGAGTTATGGCCACCAACGCATACTGTCTGGGTTCTGTTCGACATGTATGACTCCAGTTACTTTAGTGCAGTGCCTTGAATGCCTAAGCTGCGCAGCTGGCTGATTAACATGGAGTGGCCAACGGTGTCAAACGCCGCGCTCATATCGAACAACACCGCCAGCTCTCCTTTCCTTCTGTCAAGGGAACATAGATGGTTATTCTGAATGCGCACCCTCGCTGTCACAGTACTGCGATGCTGCCTCTATGCGCTATGGAAAGTATCCAGGAGCTGGCGAAGTTGGACTGCTACGTGGCGCTCGAGTAACTTTGACACAAATGACAAGTTTGGTATTGGTCAGCAGTTGTTCATCGTGTCTGGATCAAGGTTATGTTTCTTCAATACAGGTGCAATCACAGCATGTTTGAAGTTTGCTGGCACGGACCCCGAGTCGAGCGACATGTTGATGATTGTAGCTAATGTCAGAGCAAGAATATCAATGTTGTCTTTCACGAGTGAAGTAGGAAGTTGATCAAGCGCGCTTGGTTTTGTTGGACACTTCCTTACTAAAGAGAGAACGCTGTCTGTGGTGATGCCGGAAAACGCATTGACTATGCAAGACATTGCACAATGCATATACTCCGCGTTGACAATTTGTAAGCGTCTGCTGGCTACGAATGTCTAAAACGTTGCGTGTGAAGTGCTCAAGAAAGTCATCCGCGAGATGTGCAACACCAGTCACTAGACTGGGAAGTTTTAGAGCAGCTGTTCTCTTCATCACGTCATCCATGATACTGAATAGTGCGTTGTTGTCATGTGCACATTCATAAGTTTTCGTTGTGTAGAATTTGGTTTAACATACTGTATGTATTGTTTGTACGTTTTAACATACTTTACTTATTGTTTGTATGTCTCACGTTGTCCAGTGTAGATGTCTCGATGGATAAGCAGCTTTGTTAGTCTCCATTTCCGCTCTGCTTGCATAAGCTTTCACTTAGTAAGGAGTAGTTCGTTTGAATAACTAACCGCCGGTGTTTCTACCGTGATTCGATATATCATAGTATCGCTTTCAGAAACCGCCGCCGTCTCTGCTATGACGATCAGGATGCCTTTATAGCCGTTGTTGACGAGTTTGATGTTGGCGCGTGTAGTACCGGCCAGCGACGAGTGGACGACAGACATGAACGCCAGCGCGGCGACGACAGCGACGGCGACTCTCAGCATCGTGCATCGAGAGCGGACCTCACTCGGGATCACGACGGAGACAGCGAGCAGACCTCAACCGGGGTCGCGTCAGAGACAGCGAACATTATCTCAACCGGGATCACGACAGAGACAGCGAGCAGATATCAACCTTTATCACGACACAGAACGCGATCAACCGAAACGCAGCTATTAATTCAGTGTCGTTTGAATATAATTGACATTACAAATGTATAACTTCCCGGTACGAGCAACGCAGATCTCGTGACCAAAGAATAGCCGAGCGACCGCGTGATTGAGAGGTTCACCAGAGCATGTCGAGTAAATACTTGCGTCTGTTCAACCTGAGATGTTGCCTGTGCCACGGCGTATGAACAACAAAGAGGACGTGGCGTCAATTACGGGTGGCGAACACGATCGTCTGCAAGCCTTACATGGGTGTGCGAATAACCACTGTTGCATCCACGGACGATCGCCTAAGGAGATGCAAATGCACGGACTGATAAGCGATCGTCAGATAGTGACGACCTCAAACCGCCCCTAGAATGTAACCTGTTCATTCCCAACGGGAATCACAGACGTCCTCTGTCATAAGTCGGTCGTGACCCCTTTCTACACTCCCCCTCGCATCAGCACCAGCCCTTCATCTGCCAGCCTCACATCACGAAAAGTATCGCATCTACCGATTTATTGGCGCCATTACATTAATCAATCTAAGAAAAATACATGTTTACCAGTTCATGTTTCAGGCAACTGGATACTAACTCGGTTCCTGCGTGTTTATTACCGGTTACCAACTGCCCTTGTTCCTACCTTGATCCGATCTATTATGATGTCACTTTTAGAAACCGGCGCCGTCTCTGCTATGGCGATCAGGATACCTTCGTAGCCATTGTTGACGAGTTTGATGTTAGCGCGTGTAGTACCGGCCAGCGACGATTGGACGACGGACATAAACGTCAGCGCGGCGACGACAGCGACGGCGACTCTCGACATCGTGCAGCGTGTGCGGACCTCACCCGGGATCACGACAGAGACAGCGAGTAGACCTCAACCGGGATAACGACAGAGACAGCGAGCAGACCTCAACCGGGATCACGACAGAGACAGCGAGCAGACTTCAACATGGATCACGACAGAGATAGTGAGCAACGCTGATCTCGTGACCAAAGAATAGCCGAGCGTCCGCGTGAGTGACAGGTTCACCCGAGCATGTTTGTCGTGTAAATACTTGCTTCTATTCAAACTGAGAAGTGGCCTGTGTCACGGCGTTAATTTTGATCAATGAATCACAAAGAAGACGTGGCGTCATCTACTGGGTGGCGAACGCGATCATGTGCAAGTCATACTTGGGTGAACGCGAATAACCTATGTTTCATACACGGTCGATCGCCTAAGGAGATACACATTCATGGACTGATAAGCGATCGTCAGATAGTGACGAGTGACGACCTCAAACCGCCCCTATAATGTAACATGTCCATTCCCAACGGGAATCAGAATCGTTCTCCCCTTTCTATAGGCCCGCGCCATATTACACACTAGGTTCATCAATCATATCTATAATTCTTGGTTGAGGTTCGGAATGGCCTGAAAACAAATTTTCGGACACATTTCTGAGTCCTTTTGGATTTTGAGATAACACGTTCAAAGGAAACGGTGTTTCAATAGTTCTAGTTGTTTCCAGCCCTAGGCAACTTTCTATTAACGGACTAGTTTACTTCTGGCTACTATTTGGAATTTAGTATGCAAAGACCCAGAAATGTAAACAAACGATCCGGAATTTTTCTTTACAAAAAGGTGTTGATTTTGAAAAACAAGAGAAAACCAAGAGTACACTCCAAGAGGCCGTTCCCTTCAGGACTAATCTACAATGTCATGTCGTTAACACTGCATTTTTATAAGAGTGGGGATAACAGCAGTTAGGCCTCGTCTTGCATAAGGTTGCTCGTCTTGCATGAGGTTCCTCGTCTTGCATGAGGTTCCTCGTCTTGCATGAGGTTCCGCTGCTCGTCCGCCAATAGTGATGTAGCAGGCAAATGGCAAAGTTACCAATGACAATCCAACCGACAACTGACATATGATGTATACGACCGACCGACCGACCGACCGACCGACCGACCGACCGACCGACCGACCGACCGACCGACCGACCGACCGACCGACCGACCGACCGACCGACCGACCGACCGACCGACCGACCGACCGACCGACCGACCGACCGACCGACCGACCGACCGACCGACCGACCGACCGACCGACCGACCGACCGACCGACCGACCGACCGACCGACCGACCGACCGACCGACCGACCGACCGACCGACCGACCGACCGACCGACCGACCGACCGACCGACCGACCGACCGACCGACCGACCGACCGACCGACCGACCGAAAAGTCTTCGAAGTAGTCTTACCTGTAATGTTGACAAATGGTAAATAACTACGATACGATTACGTATTTATTAACATCACACTGGTTATGCTGGACATTTCGTTTAGCATCTAAACTTGAAGCCAACACCACTATATATTCAGACTGACAGTTCAGAAAAACGTAGCAGGTCAACCAGTGAAAATGACGTAGTATCAATAGCGGAGGTAAACTCGATTAGGGTCATACCTGTCTGAACACGTATAACCACTGCCACATCCACAGCCTAAGGGTATGCTCAAGCATAACCAGGCTCAGTGGCTTTTCTGCCCATATTTTATGTTAAACATCACTTTACCACAACAATGTGGTTACCAGACTGCTAGTTATGTGATAACTGTTATGGAGGACATGTTAGTAATAGTTTTGGCGTGTACATCGCGTGTATATTTGCGTGGGCATCGTTTTTACAGTGACATCGATTACACCCGTCCTTTATCTGTAACAAGGAGCGCTACTGACATCGGACGCCTTCCTCGACGACCGTCTGGTCGAGGTCATCAGTGTATTTCTATCACTCGATTGTATCGAGGTCACATGCACCAGAGCGGAACGCTTCTTGAGAGGTCAGTCCACAGTGCAACATTGCAATGGCGGCCATGCTACCGCTTTGTCTGATTATAAGAAAACTGGACCATCAACAATTCGTAAACATTGCTATAATCTCGTTGACACGCTGACCAAGTTTTGTCAAAATCACCTACTCCCAGCTCTTTTTAAACGCCCCCACGTGCAATGCCTATCAGTGTTTACAAAAATATCCATGTATTCATGCGCCTACGCGGCCCATAGCATACACATTCCCTTAAATCCCCCCAGCTGTTAAACTCTCAACCAAATGCATTATTTCACAGCCATTAGCTTACTCAAACAAACTTGTGAATATGCCTGCTTAATTGCACCTATGTCACATCATATGAATTTCTTAATTTCACATAATTTATCACAATTTTGTACGTAAACATAAACAGCACAAACAGTTTGACAGCTGTATAAGGTTTATGTTGCAGTTCGTCAATAATACATATTCTGTGTTTGTAATACATAGAACGATAACGGCATATGCGAGTATATCATGAAATGCTTACAAATGTTATTTATGCCGTGGAAGGGTTCAACAGAGGACGTTCGTGTGGGCCGCAGTGGTTAGAACGTGAAACGAGACAACTGAGGTTCGAATCCTCTTGCTGCTGTGTGAAAACTTGGGCTATTTCATTCAGTCCACGTTGCCTCAGTTCACTCAACTGTATAAATGAGTACCTGGCTATAGACAGTGGTGGATGTACGTGGTTGACATAATGTCAACGAATAGTCTTCACGCAGTAACTACAGCATTGCTGAATGCTTCCTAGAGAAGTTGGCTTGGCGTTGGAAGGGACAGGTCTGGGGTGGAACGAAAAGTGCTTTGAACGGTCGTGAAGACTAGCTACGAACCTATAATTTATAACAAAGGGACGTGTTATCGAATTGTCAACTTTTCAATTGCTTAGAAATATTCGCAAATTATGTTTGAAGATTTAATGTGACATATAGTTCCCTTATGCATTGATATAGTTCTGTCCATTGATATAGTTCGGCAACTCCGGCTTACTGGCTCTAAGTCGGCCATTTACTGTCTTGTGCATCATTTTGTTAAACAATTAAAGTGCGTTTTGTTCTTTCTAAGAAAGAATCGCCAACGGAGGCGTTTCTTCACACGTTTGTTTACACGTCGTCTGACCTAAGTCTGGCACAGTGGAATAGTTTCAGAAAAATCACCTATACATACACATCAAAATAACAAACGCTCGCACGCACGCACGCACGCACGCACGCACGCACGCACGCACGCACGCACGCACGCACGCACTCATTCAGGCACGCACGCACGCACACGCACACACACACACACACGCACACGCACACGCACACGCACACGCACACACACACACACACACACACACACACACACACACACCATTGCTGTTCTTGTTCAACGGATACGATATGATGACCTTGCCCCATCACGATTCTGTTCACAGTCCACAATAGAATCATGCAATCATGTAAGAAACTATTGTACGGTGACGGTTCTAGTAAGTTGGCAGATCTATAATATTTTGTTCAAAACTGCTGGCAGAACGACCACAGGTGCTGGCTGTGACTGGACTTAAACGTTCGGTGATTTATTAAATTACGCGATCAACACGCCATGAGTGTTCAGACGAGAAAAGCGAGTGAAAACTTACAAATCACGCCCCTGCACAGCACACCTGTATGGTACTTATTCAAATTACATATAGTTTTAAATAAGCGATTTAGCGATTCTGTTAGCGTCGACGTCGAGTGATCGCCAGTGAATGTGTTTATGCGAGGTTCAGTATTCCGAGTAGCCAGTAGGCCTAGTAGTCAGTAGGCCAATTAGCCAATATGCCTAGTAGCCAGGAAGCCTGGTAGCCAGTAGACCTAGTAACTAGTAGGCCTAGTAGCCAGCAGTTTTGGTAGCCAGTAGACATAGTAACCAGTAGGCCTAGTAGCCAGGAGGTCTAGTAACCAGTAGGCCTAGTAGCCAGGAGGTCTAGTAACCAGTAGGCCTAGTAGTCAGGAGGTCTAGTAACCAGTAGGCATAGTAGCCAGGAGGCCTGGTAGCCAGTAGACAAAATAACCAGTAGGCATAGTAGCCAGGAGGCCTGGTAGCCAGGAGGTATAGGCCTCTGGCTACCAGTTGTCAGTAAGTTCCACAAATCACGTATTAATTTATCTCAGAAACGGATATCTACTTCAATCTGATATGAAGTCAGAAATACAGTATTGCACTAGTTTCTTGATTCGAATGAAATCTGTAATCTCTGATAGGGCTGATAATCGTTCACGGGTGGGGACATTTACGCTGGGGACTGCGCGATGATTACCCCATTGATACCTACCCGGGGTTTACCGCGATTATGACAGCGAGGTGGCAGCAGTGAAGTGCGGCAAATACATGAATGGCAGCCATGTTGATTACGTCACTGGGGATGTTTGTACACTCAATAGAACCACCGGGCTACCGACAAGCACACATTACTTTAAACTAGACTTCGATGCTGGTGTACAGGCGTCAATCATGTTTCACCATAACGTCACCGGTGTAAGCTGATCATTTGGTTTTCCTAATGAACAGTTCAGTACAGTTACAGTAACAGTACAGTAACAGTAACACAGTTACAGTAACAGTACAGTAACAGTAACACAGTTACAGTAACAGTAGAGTAACAGTAACACAGTTACAGTAACAGTACAGTAACAGTAACACAGTTACAGTAACAGTACAGTAACAGTAACACAGTTACAGTAACAGTACAGTAACAGTAACACAGTTACAGTAACAGTACAGTAACAGTAACACAGTTACAGTAACAGTACAGTAACAGTAACACAGTTACAGTAACAGTACAGTAACAGTAACACAGTTACAGTTAACAATCCATGTCAAGTCCTGACGAAACAAATTTGCTTTTCATTTTCATATTAAAGATTATTACCTATCACACGCTGCCTTGCCTTCACAGAAACTGTCATTTATGCTCAGTTTCGCAATGTGAACATATTAAATTATCGATCTTGCTCAGTTATTCACATTCATTCCTTCACTCGCTCGCTCACACAACCATACACTCACTGACTCACTCACTAATTGACTCTCCCATCACTGACTCACTGACTCACACACTGACACACCCACTCACTCTTTCACTCTCCCATGCTTCAGAACTATAGAGAAGCACCTGTATAGCATTGCTGTTGAACTTTTAATTTTTTGTGTTTGTATTGATACCGTTTGACCTCCAAATATTTGAGTCTTTGAAAGGCTCCCCATGCCTGTCCAAGCCCTAAGCGTTCACTTATTTCCTTCTTCCTTGTCGTTCTTGTATGTCAGGTGTGGACGTTCTGTGACAATGACGCATATAACCCGGACTCGCTGCACAACGACGAAGCTCCGAACATCCACAACGATCTGTGCAACGTCAGGAGCGCCTGGGAGGTCATGTGTGACCACGAAGACTTCCGCAATGGTTAGTGTGATGGGAGAGGGGGTGCACTCACTCATGGCTTGCGTTGATATTATTTAAACGTTTTGGACGTTTGGACATTGTTATGCAACTAACTGTCTAATGATGTTTCCGCTGTGCGAGTAGCGATGGAAGAAAAAGTGGATGTTGATTGGTGAAGTTAATTTCTCGAAACTAAACTCTTGCTGATTGTCTACGCTAAAGGTGGATTCGTACTGTCACAGACTATGTAATTTGAGAAAATGTGATGACCTAGTCAACGCTCTTTAATGAATGAAAAGCATATTACTAAAATTTAGCACATTGTATTTGTCCAAAAATGTTTACCTGATGCACACACCTGAACAATCGCTCTGATTATACGTGAATGTGTCATAGTTATAATAATTATGTTTCGAATGAGAAACTTGTCCTGCCGGAAATAGTCCCATCATCGACATTTCCCAGAAGGTTGATCCCACATCTCGCATCGTCCAAACGAATTACTAACGACTTGTGATGGCGTTGGACGTGTCGGGCAGTATGTACGACCTCACCGGTGAAGGGGTAGGTGGGTTGTAACTTGTAATGGTGGTGGAGTGTCCTGCAGCATGTACGACCTCACCGGTGAAGGGGTAGGTGGGTTGTAACTTGTAATGGTGGTGGAGTGTCCTGCAGCATGTACGACCTCACCGGTGAAGGGGTAGGTGGGTTGTAACTTGTAATGGTGGTGGAGTGTCCTGCAGCATGTACGACCTCACCGGTGAAGGGGTAGGTGGGTTGTAACTTGTAATGGTGGTGGAGTGTCCGGCAGCATGTACGACCTCACCGGTGAAAGGGTAGGTGGGTTGTAACTTGTAATGGTGGTGGAGTGTCCGGCAGCATGTACGACCTCACCGGTGAAAGGGTAGGTGGGTTGTAACTTGTAATGGTGGTGGAGTGTCCTGCAGCATGTACGACCTCACCGGTGAAAGGGTAGGTGGGTTGTAACTTGTAATGGTGGTGGAGTGTCCTGCAGCATGTACGACCTCACCGGTGAAAGGGTAGGTGGGTTGTAACTTGTAATGGTGGTGCAGCATGTACGACCTCACCGGTGAAGGGGTAGGTGGGTTGTAACTTGTAATGGTGGTGGAGTGTCCGGCAGCATGTACGACCTCACCAGTGAAAGGGTAGGTGGGTTGTAACTTGTAATGGTGGTGGAGTGTCCGGCAGCATGTACGACCTCACCGGTGAAAGGGTAGGTGGGTTGTAACTTGTAATGGTGGTGGAGTGTTCGGCAGCATGCACGACAACGTGAGTGTGTATGTGTGTGTTACAGAATGCGTGCGTGTGTGTGTGTGTGTGTGTGTGTGTGTGTGTGTGTGTGTGTGTGTGTGTGTGTGTGTGTGTGTGTGTGTGTGTGTGTGTGTGTGTGTGTGTGTGTGTGTGCGTAGTTGCGTGCGTATGTAGCCAATTAGCCAAGGTCACTGCCTAATTACTTCAACTGACATAATGACACAGAGAGTGACGGTGAGGTTGAGATAGCACAGTACTTAACCTATTTAATTACACATCGTCCTGTGACGCATTATTCATATAAATATGACAGCTGCCAATCAATATGTTTACAGTGTTAGCGAAATTGTTGATAGTTAGCATATATTCAACAAGGCAGACATTGGAATCTTCGGAACTCTTCTGAATAAGTTATTGTTAAGTAGAAAAACGTAACTTTATTAATTCACATTTATGTTCTAATTTATTAATATTAAAATGGACCATTCGTTTTAACTTAATTTTATATGTAATGCGATGTCTAAAATATGTGTTGCCACTTGCAACTAGTGCTATGTTATGTAGGGGTGTATATATCAGAAATGTTGATCAAGACATGGGTACCTCTACCCAATCTACATCACAATAAAGCGGAATATATTTGACAACTTCCTCGAGGCCAATGGTGGCTCTGCCAGCGGTAGGATCGAGCGGACGAGGGCTTGACCAAATTATCTGCGGATACCAATGGTATTTCTTGGTTCGATTCCGGGTCGTATGAATCGATTAATCTGCAGAGCGCTTTCAGGTCGTCTATCACCGACGCCGGGTCCGCGGCACCAGGATCCACTCCCATCGAGGTACACCGTGCTGTCGAGTGAGCGATATGGTATCACAACAACATACTAATTGTCATAATTAGTTTTTGCCTTTCCTAGAAAACACGTTTCATCCGGAGATTAGATATCATAGAAGGAGATGCCACCCCGTCACGTGGAAGTTAGTTTCTTATTCTGCATTTCCCTAACACACAAAAATTGGTGCTAAAACGGGCGCTTCCTTTGGCGAATCTCATTTCTAAAGGTTGTTTTGCATGTTTTTGTCTTTACACGTCACAAACACTGGCCTGAATCACATGAAAGTCACATTTACCTTTTATCTGTTCGAAATCCGTTCTGACAGCGGGAGTTATCTAGATACGGACTATTTGGTTCAACGACGCCAAACAGTTGCGTCTGCCAAGAGCAATACATGCCCCAGTTGTGGAAGGCTGAAATCGCGTATACATTTGAACCTGTGTATCTGTACACCTGTGTACCTCCATATATGTGCACCAGTGTTGGTGTAAACCAGCGGATCCTTCGACTTGCTCAGTCGGTATGAGATATGCTTTGAAAAGACACAGATAAGAGAAAACATAACAAGAAAATGATACAATCTTAGCCACCTGCATGCGATGGCAGCACTGGACATCTGTCAACATATCGAAAATTATGGTTCAGTATTCATGAGACTCGAGGACAGTTCATAATTATGTAGCTCCACACTAGTTTCCAACAAACTAAATGAAATGAAGTAGAAAGCTAAGTATCCATTATTAACGTGAGCCTACAATTGCCCATGCCAGTCTGAATCGACAGTAAGATTGCGAATTGGTGGTCCGTCACATTGAACATTCATTGCAGGGCCGCGGGCTGTACAGGCGATGTGGAGACCCGTTCCCAGAATTGCGGCCGACCGACTGACCAGCTGCAAATCTCGTAACCGTTAATCTATTTCAGTATACATTTGTTACCACGACTTAATGTAGTTTTGTCAAGTGTTTGAGATACCTTACGTTGCGTAGGCGACGTAGCAAAAATCTACTGTGCGGTGATGTGATGGAAAGTTCGTCCAAGCATTTTTAGAAAAATCAAAACCAAATACGTCAAATGTAATATCTACAACCATAACCACGTTAAGGTAACTGGAAAAACACTACATACGCGCACAAGCACATATGAACATATAAAGTCATGCCACAGTGACATGACTCCAAATATGTACGCACGCACACACGCACACAAGCACGTACGCACGTACGCGAGTTGTACACGCGTACATGCACACACACACACACACACACACAAACACACACACACACACACACACATACACACACAAACAAGCACATACACACACTCACACAAACACACACACTCACACATACACACATTCATTTTCGCCGACTAGGAAGTCATGTGGTCGATTAAACTAGTTTTGACTGGCCGCTGTTTCTGTCATGATGCCGGTTGAGATCTGCTTGCTGTCTCAGCCGTGATCCGGGTTGAAGTCTGCTCGCTGTCTTTGTCATCATCTCGGTTGAAGTCTACTCACCGTCTCTGCCGTGATCCCGGGTGAGGTCTGCTCGCTGTCTCTGCCGTGATCCCGGGTGAGGTCTGCTCGCTGTCTCTGTCGTGATCCCGGTTGAGGTCTGCTCGCTGTCCATGTAGTGATCCCGGTTGAGGTCTGCTCGCTGTCTCTGTCGTGATCCCGGGTGAGGTCTGCTCGCTGTCTCTGTCGTGATCTGGGTTCAGGTCTGCTCGCTGTCTCTGTCGTGATCTCGGTTGAAGTCTGCTCGCTTTCTCTGTCGTGGTCCCGATTGAGGTCTGCTCGCTGTCTCTGTCGTGATCCTGATTGAGGTCTGGTCGCTGTCTCTGTCGTGATCTCGGTTGAAGTCTGCTCGCTGTCTCTGTCGTGATCCCGGTTGAGGTCTACTCACTGTCTCCGCCGTGATCCCAGTTGAGGTATGCTCGCTGTCTCTGCTGTGATCCCGGGTGAGGTCCGCTCTAGCTTCACGATGCCGAGAGTCGCCGTCGCTGTCGTCGCCGCGCTGGCGTTCATGTCCGTCGTCCACTCGTCGCTGGCCGGTATCACACGCGCCAACATCAAACTCGTCAACAATGGCTACGAAGGTATCCTGATCGCCATAGCAGAGACGGTGCCGGTTTCTGAAAGCGACAACATAATAGGTCGGATGAAGGTAGGAACATTGACATTTTGTAACCGGTATTAAACGTGGAGAACCCGAATTAGTATCCATGAAACATGTTTCTTAGATTAATTAATGCAGAGATGTTAAGTAACTTCGCACAAAAATCGGCAGATGTGCAGCTTTTCATGACGTGAAGCTGGTAGATGATGGGCTGTGGCCGAGGACGCGAGAAGGAGTGTAGAAGGGGGTTTCTCCACCTTGAGAAATATAAGTTTCAAATGTAAGGTACTTTTATTTAATTCTGATGCATTTCCTACGCTAAATGGTGATTTGGCAGTATACGTTGGAAACATTACAAATATGTTGTAGATATATTTATGGTACAGACGAATCTAGGGCGTAATGTTATCAATATATTATTGTACCGATAGAATGAAAAATGTAGACTACCATGAAAGCCAAAGTAAGAAACGTATGAGACCCATGTTACTTCTACTTGTTCAGTCGTCATTATAAGCATTGCCTTAATAATAATAATGCATTTTATTTTTACATTCCTATCCAGAGTATAACTCTGTTCAAGGGTGTTTACAATGACTAAAGTGTCTTCAGTGTCGAGTAAGTACATTCAGTTGTAGTCAACTCTTGGTACTCGGTCTTCATTAAAATTACTCGTCATCAGTATCGAGTACACTCGGGTGTAGTCGACTACTGGTATTCAGCCTTCAGTAAAGTACTCATCTTCAGTCTCGAGTACATTCAAGTGTAGTCGACTACTGGAACTCAGCCCTCAGCAAAAGTAGTCGACTTAAGTACATTCAGGTGTAGTCGTTATAGCTACTCTCGTCCTAATAGACATCCAGTTCGTAGAATTGTGTGATTTGATCGCAATTTACGTCGTGGTTCAATTGTCCATTATTCAACTCACCAAATGGCACGTAGTGCTAGACGTACCTTGTGAAACCTTAATTCCGAACTAGGTCATCGCACATTACACAACATAAGTTTCAGCGAATTAATTTTCTAATCAGATCGACAAATGTTGCTCACGCCACATGTGCATGTGACTGGATTTTTTTTAGTTGTGGACACGTTTTAAGTCGAATAAACACACGACTCACAACACAACAACAGTTTAGCAATGTACGCCTAACGTTAAACAGTAATCTAGACGACTCAGAACAAGTCAGCGTGTCGAAGCATGACACGCATTTCGCGTTACTATGTAGTTGAATGGACTGCCCCAAAGGCGTACCTTTCTTCACTACAACATTCGTACTCGTCACGCATCGATTGAGCAGAATACGAGACGGGTGAAGCGTGACGACACCGACGTACGCCTCGAGCACGTCTGATAACATTAGACAGCAAACGTGTTTATCACAAATCAGCCTTGAGTACTCGATGTAAAGATACGAACACAAAATTAACAGGATATTGCGATTTGTGTGTGCTGTACGTCATTAAACGGTCTGTGCCTGTTTATCTCTTTGGTTGTTTGTTTCGCACGTATGTGATTGACATTTAGTAGGCCTGCTCGTGTGACCCTGAGGTTGGTTCGTACATTTAAACTATTTCGAAATTACCCCGGGGGTGGGAAACTTACGAAGCAACTCAACTCGGAAAAATAGTAGTTCGTAGTTTTGTACACAGGTTCGCAACGATGTGCGGTTTTTCTATGATTATATTTCTATGACGCCAAATGTCCATATAAGTTCCATCGTATGGTACGAACGTATCGTGAAACCGGCAGCGGTACGTTTTTGGGGGACATGAAGTTTTGTCCATTGGCATAGGCCTACCTATACATGACTGGGTAGTGCAAGTAGTGATAATCTCTTGTAGTAGAGCTGCCTTTTCTCCCATGCAAAACCGCGTTAATCTGCTAGTTTAGAATAAGGGGTAAATGTATGTTCATATATAGTACGTTATGCAGTCGAGGACCGCTCAAAGCGCTTTACGCTTCACCCACCGTGTGACATGTCTGACATATCCACAGTTGGATTGGGGCCTAACACATTGGACAATCGCGAGATAATGTTTTCTGTGTTTGTGTGTGTATGTGTGTGTGTGAGTGTGTGTGTGTGTGTGTGTGCGTGTGCGTGTGCGTGTGCGTGTGCGTGTGCGTGTGCGTGTGCATGTGCGTGTGCGTGTGCGTGTGCGTGTTTGCGTGTGCGTGTGTGCGTGTGCGTGTTGATTGTATGTACATGAATTTATGTTATTTGAGACAATAAACATTATTTTATTATTATTATATTCTGAATTTGATTGAACCCCTAATATTAGTTTGTAATTCACAAACACATTCCCATTTTGAATATATTTGGAATATTGTGAATAAATAGGTGTCCCAAATCATTGCATGAAAGATATTTTTGATATTGCAACATATTTCATATTTAGGCTGTGTTCAAACTTGTCAAATAAGTGCTCCCTGGCGGATCATTAACGGACGCTGTCTTGTGTTTCCATATGTAGTAGCTGGAGCATACACGGCCGGTGTCATGTCTTCTGTCATCATGTTAGGCTCGTACATATTATCTGTCCGGCTCTTGACGCAACGAATTCTGAAAGAACACATAAATTTGAAATACTTGTTTCAGGAAGCTGTTATTGCCAAGAAACTTAATCACTATATTTAACATAACAATTTGGTGTTAAAATCAAATGAATGCCCACTTATTCTTACGAGGTATAAATTGTAGCATTTATGTTATTTTTTTCTTCAGAATACTGTTTCCTGTTTGTTTATTTATTAGTTAAACCTTTCAACTATGATGGAATGCATCGGCTTTTGTTGGAGCCGACCAATATTACGTAATTTGTCTGCTCAAGGAAGCCCGTGTCCGTATCATCGGCGTGAGGTTGTTTATCTTAGAGAATGGTGGATATTATTTATATATTTAGGAGTATTTTAGGTTATTTACACTAATATTTAAGGAATGGTTTCTTAGTGGACTAGACCAGGAGATGGTGATTGGTGAACTAGTGTCAAGTGTTATCATTGAAACAAGGAAAATAAAAAGAGACTGGGTGCACGTGTGATGATCTCAGCGAGCAGATCACGGTGAAGTAGATTTGACACGGAAGGGTCGTGTAGCCCAGCGTGGGCGCCCGGATGTCAAGTGAAGGGCACGTGTGAGTCAGCCACGTGGAAAGTAAGGCTTCGCGTGTGTCGGTAGAATTGTATATTTTCCACTAAAGTTTAGAATGAGAAGGGGAAACGTAAGAGAATTATTGATCGAGCACCCGACCAACAAGCACAACGCAGATTTAAAAGGGTAGATGGTCGCCCGTCTATTGCGTTTACACTCGTGAGACAGACGATAATGCTCTTCGGCAGCGGACGGCCCGCTCTACGGCAGCGGACGACCCGCTCTACGGCAGCGGACGGCCCGCTCTACGGCAGCGGACGACCCGCTGTTCGACTGCAGACAGCACGCTCTTCGGCAGTGGACGGCCCGCTCTTCGGCAGCGGACGACCCGCTCTTCGACTGCAGACAGCACGCTCTTCGGCAGTGGACGGCCCGCTCTTCGGCAGTGGACGGCCCGCTGTTCGACTGCAGACAGCACGCTCTTCGGCAGTGGACGGCCCGCTCTTCGGCAGCGGACGACCCGCTCTTCGACTGCAGACAGCACGCTCTTCGGCAGCGGACGGTCCGCTGTTCGACTGCAGACAGCACGCTCTTCGGCAGCGGACGGCCCGCTCTTCGACTGCAGAACGTACGCTCTTCGTATGCGGACGAGACGCTCCTCGACTGCAGACAGCACGCTCTTCGGCAGCGGACGGCCCGCTCTTGGACTGCAGAACGTACGCTCTTCGTATGCGGACGAGACGCTCCTCGACTGCAGACGGCACGACTGCCCACATGCGACGTCAAACGGCGACAACCCTCTATTCACAATGACCTGGAAATCATCTCCTTCTCCCATGTAAAGACGGGTGGTAATGGGGACACCACGCCATACAAACGGCACGCCTAACGAACGGTTTATAAGAATGCAGAGAATCGACTGTGAGATTGTTTAGGTATTTATCTGCATCAGATATAATTGGGATGTACTCTAGGCATTATATGCCTTAGAATCAACTGTGTAGCTGTGGGCACAGGGAAGCGGTTGTAAGACTAGTCATGTTAGATAAGCCTACATGTCAATGTGGTAGATTTCACCGTGGCAATATTGATGAGATATATTTTGGTTTGAGTTTATGTTGCAACAGTTTTGTATGTGTTTGGATTATCTATTAGTAGAAGCTTCTACGATTACGCTGGGTGATTAACCCCGGTCCGCTTGAAAGATGATCGGAAGAGAGATTGTATTACATCGACCCAGTAATTTATTTGGTTCCTTTTAAATTACTTAGTAACTATCGTGTATTAAATGTTTGTTTTAATTCAGTTGTCTGTGTTGTCTTGTTCACTTGTGCAACCATCATTCTCGAGCGTTGAATTATACATGTAGGGCTTCCCAACTAGACACGAGCCAAACAAGTGAGCGGAAACCCCGCCAATCCATGACATACATATTAAGATACTACGATTAAGCTAATAGTGCACGACTGGTGAACACTTGACAGAATGGTCGCATCATTTGGAATTTGTTTCAAATAAAATTAGTTGTATGTTTGTTGCTAGATGTGCGTGGCAAGTGAGCTATAACATTCCTCTTTGTGTGTACCAATATGCCTAGCACCCGTGCCACAACAAGTGCTCTACCCAGTGCGGCTGAACCGATAATCACTGTTTGTTTTGGAAATAAAAATTGTATTAACGTAAACATAACTTTCTTAGATTTTGTTTATATAAAAAATACAAAGTACAAAAACCGGCAAGAAAATACCCAACTTAATGCAAACAACCAGCAAGAACATGTATGTATATAGTTATATAGTTCGCACATACCCCTCTGTAACTTAGCAATCATGAGTTAAGGGCTCTATATCTATATATCGCACAATGAGAATTGCTACATTAGCACAGGATATAAAAGTAAATATTATGCAGAAGATGAACAAAAGTAGAGAAACACACATTTGAACCAATATAGAACACTTCGTTATACGACTGGTGTCATTCCCAATGATATTAACTCTTCAAGTTTTCAGTTGTGGTGGTACGTTTTAATTAATTATATGTTTTGCAAGCCGTCCACCAGAAGTATACTCGCTACCTGAATGTTTGGCACTGACCGTTGAGACGGGCATGTATCGTTATGACCTATTTACTCTGTGAACACCGCGACTAGTGTAACGCAGGGTTTGTCTAGCCTGTTCGAAATTATATGGCATTTTTCTGTGTCTACGCATGTATCTGGGCATGCGCTTATATTGTTGCGTGATGGCCCAGTAGACGCTGACTTGGTAGTTGTCGATCGTTTCCCGTTGCCCATACGTGAACAAATCCAGACTTACAGCGTTTGCCAAATTCCGACGGAAGTGGCCATTGTCCAAGCGCAGTGCGCAATAAACACGACTACAGGGCACGTCTATGACGTCGCCAGGTTGCGTTTCAAGACAACATGCAGCGGACCATAAAATTCATTCAGCCACCTCGAGTAGAAACGATACCACCGACCGACCGACCGACCGACCGACCGACCGACCGACCGACCGACCGACCGACCGACCGACCGACCGACCGACCGACCGACCGACCGACCGACCGACCGACCGACCGACCGACCGACCGACCGACCGACCGACCGACCGACCGACCGACCGACCGACCGACCGACCGACCGACCGACCGACCGACCGACCGACCGACCGACCGACCGACCGACCGACCGACCGACCGACCGACCGACCGACCGACCGACCGACCGACCGACCGACCGACCGACCGACCGACCGACCGACCGACCGGACGACCGACGACCGACCGACCGACCGACCGACCGACCGACCGAAAAGTTGTCTTCGAAGTCTTACCTGTAATGTTGACAAATGGTAATTTGATGACGTAAAGTTAACACGTGTATGGCCCATATTTGATGTTAAACATCACTGTGCCACAACAATGTGGTGACCAGACTGCTAGTTTTGTGATAACTATTAAGAGGGACATTGCAGTAATAGTTTTGGCGTGTACATCGCGTGTACATTTGCGTGGGCATCGTTTTTACAGTGACATCGATTACACCCGTCGTTTATCTGTAACAAGGAGCGCTACTGACACCGCACTCCTTCCTCGACAACCGTGTGGTCGAGCTCACCAGTGTATTTCTCTCACTCGATTGTACCGAGGTCACATACACCGGAGCGGAACGCATCTTGAGAGGTCAGACCAAAGTGCAACATTGGAATGCGGCCATGCTACCGCTTTGTCTAATTATAAGAAAACTGGATCATAACAAATTCTTAAACATTGCCATAATCTCATTGACACGCTGACCAAGTTTTGTCAAAATCACGTACCTCCAGCTCTTTTTTAACGCCCCTACGTGCGATGCCTATCAGTGTTTACAAAAAATATCCGTGTATTCATGCGCCTACGTGGCCCACAGTATGCACATTCCCATAAATCCCTCCACCTGTTAAACTCTCAAACAAATGCACTATTTCACAGCCAGAAGCTTCTACAAACTAACTTGTGAATATGCCTGCTTAATTGCATTTATGTCACATCATATGAATTTCTGAATTTCACGCAATTTATCACAATTGTGTACGCCCTACATGAAAAAAAATTAAACTTTGGTCTGACCTCTTGATGCCGCTATGAGTTGCGGGATTCACCAGACATGTCAGTCAACCGGGCGGGTGGTGGTCTGTAGTGTGTCTGGGGCTGCTAAGTTCGATAACAATCCGAAGTAGGTCGCTCGAGCGCGTGAAAGAAAGAGGTAAACATTGCGTGTTCCATTATCTCTTGCAAAGAATCTCGGTAGCAGCGTCGCGTACTAAGTTAAGGGGCTGTCTCATAAAAATTACACACAGTTTGACAGCTGTATAAGGTTTACGTTGTAATACATAGAACGATAACGACATATGCGAGTATATCATGAAATGCTTACAAATGTTATTTATGCCTCTACAGAGGACGTTCGTGTGGGACGCAGTGGTTAGAACGTGAAACGAGAAAACTGAGGTTCGAATCATCTTGCTGCTGTTTCAAAGCTTGGACAGTTTCGTTCAGTCCACGTTGCCTCACTTCATTCAGCTGTATAAATGAGTACCTGGCTATAGACAGTGGTGGATGTACGTGGTTGACATAATGTCAACGAATAGTCTTCACGCAGTAACTACAGCATGGCTGAATGCTTCCTAGAGAAGTCGGGTTGGCGTTGGAAGGAACAGGTCTGGGGTGGAACGAAAAGTGCTTTGAACGGTCCTGAAGACTAGCTACGAACCTACAATTTATAACAAAGGGACGTATTATCAAACTGTCAACTTTTCAATTGCTTAGAAATATTCGCAAATTATGTTTGAAGATTTGATATGACATAGAGTTCCCTTGTGCATTGACATAGGCCTGTCCATTCCCCTTCTTCATCACGTTAGCTGACGGCAACTCTCGCTTACCGGCTCTAAGTCGGCCATTTATTGTCTTGTACATCATTTTGTTGAACAGTTAAAGTAATTTTTCTTCTTTCTAAGAAAGAATCGCAAACAGAGGCCTTTGTTCACACGTCGTCCGACCTAAGTCTGGCACAGTGGAACAGTTGCAGAAAAATCACCCATACATACACATCAAAATAACAAACGCACGCACGCATGCACTCACGCATGCACGCACGCACGCACGCACGCACGCACGCACGCACACAGACACACCATTGATGTTCTTGTTAAACGGATACGATTTGATGATCTTGCCCCATCACGATTATGTTCACAGTCTACAATAGACATCAGAAAGTTAGCAAAATAAAGCCAAGCATGGAAGTCACGAAGTCTGTGTCTGTCGTCGATTATACCAATTTTGACTGGACGCTCTCTCTATCGTCCGAGACATTCACTTCGGCCAAAGTCATCATTGATGCACCCGGGCTGGACACACAAATGACACGAATGCAGCACAGCGGCCAGTGCGGTCAGCCGGAAGAATTCATTCAAATCCCAACGAAGTACATGCTGGGCCCAGTGACCGAGATTGTCCGCAAGTTCGGATTCCCAGGTACGGTCAGTCGCTATGAATAATAATAATAATAATTCCGTTTCTTAATATAGCGCTTTTTAGCTAACTAAATACCAATCAAAGCGCTTCACAATAATATGATGTGTTGACTAAATCTAAAATATAAATTCACTAAATACATAAGGTAAGATAACAATAAATAAGCTAAGATAAAAAAGTAAATAAGCTAAGATAAATAAGAACACATTACTATGATGTGTTGACCAAATCTAAAATATAGACTAATCAAATACATAAGATAAGATCAAATTAATAGTCTAAGGTAGATAAATAAGTAATCTAAGAGAAATAAGTAAGTAAAAATAAATAAATAATCTAAGATAAATCATTATAAAACAATAAATTAGTGTGTAAAAATACGATTTCAAACCGAACAATTTAAAACCAAGCAGCGTCATAGAATACAAATCAGTGTCATCAAGGCAGGTAGTGTGAACGAAATAAGTGAGTTTTTAGTTGTTTTCGGAAAGCTGCCAATGTCTCAGTTGTTCTCACACTCTTAGGCAAGCTGTTCCACATGGTTGGACCTGCCACTGCAAAGCTGCACCTTCCGACCGTTCTCCTCGGCACCGTCACTGCGAGCAATGTTGTGTCACTCGCCGATCGCAATGCACGAGTAGGCGCGTTGCGAGCTATCGTACAATTGAGGTAGTCCGGGGCCAAGCCATGCAGGATCTTATACATGCTTGAATGTTACTCTCATCTTGATCGGCAGCCAATGCAGCGATCGCAGAATCGGTGTGACGTGATCTCGCCGTCTGACACGGTTGATAACGCGAGCGGCAGAGTTTTGTGCTCGTTGGAGTCGGTTTGTCAGTCCATTGTTCAGTCCACCGAGTAGACCATTGCAGTAGTCGAGGCAACTCAGCACAAGACAACGTATTGCGGCATGGCACGCGTCTCGCGTCAGCAGGTGTCGGATTCTGCTGATCAGTCGCAGATGGTAATATGCCGAATAGCAGTAGCTGGACACGAGGCGGTCCAATTGCATATGCCTATCAAAGTAGCAGCCCAGATTTCTCACTGCGTCCGTAGATGTCAATGTTAGCCCAGGTAGCTCCAAGCTGGGGCTGCCATAGACTCGTAGATTGTGCGGTGACTGCAGCACGATAAACTCGGTTTCATGTTTACCAAAACGTAATGTCACATGCCCAGGGCAAACACGAATTAATTCTAGGCTCAACACGCGAATGCTTCACCACCTAGTGCAAGGGTACGTTGCAGTAAGAAACTATTGTACGGTGACGGTTCTAGTAAGTTGGCAGATCTATAATATTTTGTTCAAAACCACAGGTGCTGGCTGTGACTGGACTTAAACTGTCGGTGATATATTCAATTACGCGATCAACACGCCAGGAATGTTCAGAAGAGAAAGGCGAGTGAAAGCTTATAAATCACGCCCCTGCCAGCTGAACGATACATATTCAAATTGCATTTACTTTTAAATAAGCGATTTAGCGATTTTGTTAGCGTCGACGTCGAGTGATCGCCAGTGAATGTTTTTATGCAAGGGCCAATATTCGTAGTAGCCAATAGGCCTAGTAGCCAGTAGGCTTGGTAGCCAGTAGACATTGTAAACAGTAGGCTTAGTAGCCAGGATGCTTGGCATCCAGTAGACCTAGTAACCAGTACGCCTAGTGGCCAGAACGCATGGTAGCCAGTAGACCTAGTAACCAGTAGGCCTAGTAGCCAGGAGGCCTGGTAGCCAATAGATATAGTAACCAGTAGGCCTGGTAACCAGTAGACCTAGTAGCCAGGAGGTCTAGGCATCCGGCTACGGGGTTCGGCGATTACAAACGACTACTTATCCGACGTTCATTCTCCTTTTATTTTATACACGCCGAGTTTTCCGGCGTTGCACGTGAAAAAAGGCAGCCATTTCATAACTCATTGCACTACAAACTCAAGTTTTTGGTAGGGCATTGCCAATGGTAATGAAGAATAAAACTTTATGACCGAAACAGCTGCCGATTTCATGAAGCGTACCGCGCGAACGAACCATCCACACGGCGACCGGTGCATCCCACAACACCGTATTCCATAGGCGTGTGAGTAAAGGTGTATGCTACGAAACAAACTGAACAAGTATCCGGCGAAATACACACAAAGCCCGCCATCCACGTGATTGGTGCCTGACGTAGCGGTGAAACCGAGTACTGTCAAGTATTGCCCCGTGTAGTTTCGGAAGCGGAAGTTGTGTATTAAATGTAGGTCGTATGCCGAGTTCAAGGAGAAATTTGAAAATGACATTCGTAGCTCGACAGCTCAGCAGTGAGGCAGTGCATTATGACGATGATTTGAGAAAAAAGCAAACAAACATACGCAGTTGTCAACAAGTTCCACAAATAGCTTATTAATTTATCTCAGAAGCGGATATCTAATTCAATCTGACATGAAGACAGAAATGCAATATTGCACTAGTTTCTTGCATCGAATGAAATCTGTACTTTCTGATAGGCCGACAATGGTTCATGAGTGGGGAAACTTGCATTGGGGACTGCGCGATGAGTACACCATTGATAGCTACCCGGGGTTCTACCGCGATTCTGACCGCGAGGTGGCAGCAGTGAAGTGTGGCAAGTACATGAAGGACAGCCTTGTTGATTACGTCTCTGAGAATATTTGTACACTCAGTAGAACCACCGGGCTAACGAAAAGCACGCATTACTTTAAACCATACTTCGACGCTGGTGTACAGGCGTCACTCGTGTTTTACCACAATGTCACTGGTGTAAGCTGATCATTTGATTCACCTGATGAACAGTTCATTAGTTACATTAACATTACAGTTAACAATCCATGTCAACTCCTGATAAAGGAAATTTGCTTTTCATTTTTATATTAAAGATTATTATCCTATTAGTCACACGCTGCCTTGCCTCCACGGACACTGTGTTTCATGCTCAGTTTCGCAATATGAACATATTCAATTATTGATCTTCCTCAGTGTTTTACTTATTCATTATCTTGTTGACTCACTCACTCACTCACTCACTCACTCACTCACTCACTCACTCCATGTATCAGAACAATAGAGGCACCTGTATAGCATTGCTGTTGACATTAACATTTTGGTGTTTGTATTTATACCCTTTGACCTCCAAATATTTGTGTCTTTCTAAGCCCGTAAGCGTTCACCTATTTCCTTCTTCCTTGTCGTTCTTGTATGTCAGGTGTGGACGTTCTGTGACAATGACACAAATAACCCGGACACGCTGCACAACGACGAAGCTCCGAACACCCACAACGATCTGTGCAACGGCAGGAGCGCCTGGGAGGTCATGCGTGACCACGACGACTTCCACAATGGTCAGTGTATGTGTGATGGGTGAGGGGGGCGCACTAACTCATGGCTTGCGTTGTTATTATTTAAACGTTTTGGACGTTTGGACATTGCTGTGCGACTGACTGTGTAATAGTGTTTCGGCTGTGCGAGTAGCGATGGAAGAAAACGTGGCTGGTGATTGGTGAAGTTAATTTCTCGACACTAAACTCTTGACATGTGTTACGCTCCTGCTGAGTATCTACGCTAAAGTGGATGCGTTATGACTGTGTATATTGAGATACTGTATTGACCTAGTAAAAACTTGTTGATGAATAAAAATTTATTACTCAACTATAGCGTTGTCTATGTCCAAAGTTTGTTACCTGGTGCACACGCGTATACACATTACTTCCTTCACCACTTAATAGAACACACTTTCAGTTTTTATTTAATAGTGCTTACATTATTAGAGCTTCCTGTTGAAATAAAAAACGAATTAAGCAGACTTGAACAATCTGCTTATTCGTTGATTGTGTCATAGTTATTATAATTATGTTTCGACTGAGAAACTTTTCGAATGAGAAATAGTCCCGTCATCGACATGTTTCAGAAGGTTGTTCCCACATCTCGCTTCGTCCAAGCGAATTACTAGCGACTTTTGATGGCGTTGGACGTGTCCTGCAGCATGTATGACCTCACCGATGAAAGAGTAGGTGGGATGTAACTTGTAATGGTGGTGGAGTGTCCTGCAGCATGTACGACCTCACTGATGAAAGGGTAGTTGGGTTGTACTTTGTAATGGTGGTGGAGTGTCCTGCAGCATGTATGACCTCACCGATGAAAGGGTAGGTGGGTTGTAACTTGTAATGGTGGTGGAGCGTCCTGCAGCATGTACGACCTCACCGATGAAAGGGTAGGTGGGTTGTAACTTGTAATGGTGGTGGAGTGTCCTGCAGCATGTTCGACCTCACCGGTGAAAGGGTAGGTGGGTTGTAACTTGTAATGGTGGTGGAGTGTCCTGCAGCATGTACGACCTCATCGGTGAAAGGGTAGGTGGGTTGTAACTTGTAATGGTGGTGGAGTATTCGGCAGCATGTACGACAACGTGAGTGAGTGATTGAGTGAGTGAGTGTGTGTGTGTGTGTGTGTGTGTGTGTGTGTGTGTGTGTGTGTGTGTGTGTGTGTGTGTGTGTGTGTGTGTGTGTGTGTGTGTGTGTGTGTGTGTTACAGTATGCGTGCGTGTATGCGTATTTGCGTGCGTATGTAGCCAATTAGCCAAGGTCACTGCCTAATTACTTCAACTGACATCGGTTGAGTTAGCACAGGACTTAACCTATTTAATTACACATTGTCCTGTGATGAATTATACATATAAGTATGACAGCTGCCAATCAATATGTTTACAGTCTCAGCGAAACTGTTGTTACTTAGCATATATTCAACAAGGCAGACATTGGAATCTTCAGAATTCTTCTGAATAAGTTATTTTTAAGTAAAAAACGTAACTTTATTAATTCACATTTATTTTCGAATTAATTAATATTAAAGTGGACCATTCGTTTTTACTTAATTTTATATGTCATGCGATGTCTAAAATACTTGTTGCCACTTGCAACTGGTGTTAAGTTATGTAGTCGTGTATATATCCGAAATGTTGATCAAGACATGGGTAACTCTACCCAATTTACGTCACAATAAAGCGGAATATATTTGACAACTTCCTCGAGGCCAATAGTGGCTCCGCCAGCGGTTTGATCATCGCACTCTAGATCGACGGTAAAGAGAACTGATGGTCAACAACCAGCGAAGTAAAGTCACAGTTACTCAGCAAGGGCGTGGTCAATGACTGGTCATCCACACAATTCTTCTCATAAATAAAGCGAACGAGACCTTGATCAAATTATCTGCGGATACCAATGGTATTTCTTGGTTCGATACCGGGTCGTCTGAATCGACGAAGCGCCTTCAGGTCGTCTATCACCGACGCCGGGTCCGCGGCAACAGGATCCACCCCCATCGAGGTACACCGTGCTGTCGAGTGGGCGATATAGTATCACAACAACATATTAATTGTTATAGTTTGCCTTTCCTAGAAAACACGTTTCATCCGGAGATTAGATATCATAGAAGGAGATGTCACCTGTCACGTGGATGTTGGTTTCTTATTCTGCATTTCCCTAAACACACAAACACCCCTAATACGGCGATTCTAGATCCTGGTCTTCCTTTGGCGAATCTCGTTTCTAAAGGTTGTTATGCATGTTTTTGTCTTTACACATCATTGGCCTGAATCACATGAAAGTCACATTTACCCTCTTTATCTGTTCGAAATCCTTTCTGACAGCAGGAGTTATCTAGATATGGACTATTTCGATCAACGACGCCAAACAGTTGCGTCTGTCATAAGCAATAATGCCAGTTGTGGAAGGTTGGAAACGTGTTATCTGGGTTCCATATAACATTGGGGAAGTATTAAGATATTTCCTTTTAAATAACCTGGCAGTGATACACTTGGACGTATTGTTCCATGACTCCACCTCTATCTTTAAGAAATGATAAGGATGTCGTTGAAGTAACGTTGACCTCAAATAATGAAAACTTATTTGTCTGGAAGATCAACGATATATTTATTATGTTGGTTTTCTTGAAATGAATTGTATATATTTACCACGGGTCTACTTCTGGTCGGTAACAAGACAACAAAAGGTATTATTAAAAATCAATGGAGAAGTCACTTTACGGATTGTCGTGCTTCAACATTGGCGTTGTTTCCATTGCTCAGTCGCTATTTTAGCGGGACTTGTTTTATGCGCTTGCTGCTTCGATATTCAATATGTTTTTACGTTGTCGAACGTTGATTGTTCGAAGGTTGACCGTAGGAAGGTCGTCACAAAAAAACCCAGCACAGAGACTGTCTTCACACAACACCGCGTCACGTCACCTTTGTCAACAACCAGCACTTCGACCTCAACAGTAAGTAGATCATCAACAGTGAAAAACACATTGGTCGCTCTGGCGCTCTCTCTCCCTACCTCCTTCTTTGTTTGTCTGTCTGTATACATACATACATACATACATAGATACATGCACACATGCACACATGCACACATGCACACATGCATACATGCATACATGCATACATGCATACATGCATACATACATACATACGAGTATGACGCAAATCGTTCACGTTTTTTTCGCATATGCTCTTTCATGGGATAATTGGCCAATACACCAATACAAGCCGCCAATTTCCTTCCGCAGTATCGGCATGCGAACTCTAGCTGCTGATTTGTTCGATTTGCAAGCGTTCATGGCGGCGTTGTCGTTTGATTTTGGCATCGGTTGCTCTTTTGGTTTCGGCTTTTGGGGCTCCTTTTTGGCGGCCGTACGTCATGCACTGCGATCGTTCGCCATCTCCTCCCAGTGCCTCTTGCTGATATCGGCGGCGTGGAGGTGTCGCTTTTTGCAATCCAAGCAGTGTAAGTGTGGTCTTCCAACATTTCGCTTTGCCTGCCATAGCTCGCCGTACAGAACTTCCTTAGGAAGGCGGTCGTCATTCATCCATGCAACGTGGCCGGTCCAGGTAAGTTGTCGGCTTAGAAGCATTGCTTTGATGCTCGGCATATCGGTACACACGCACGCGCGGTAACGCACGCGCATGCACACGCGTAATACAAATAAATATGCCATGTGTGCGTGTGCATGTGCGTGTGTGTCTATGTACCTGTGAAACGGCTTACCCGTGTATCTGTACACATGTGTACCTCCATATATGTGCACCAGTGTTGGTGCAAACCAGCGGATCCTTCGACTTGCTCAGTCGGTATGAGATATGCTTTGAAAAGACACAGATAAGAGAAAACATAACAAGCCAATGATAAGATCTTAGCCACCTGCACGCGATGTTGTCCTAAGTATCGTTTATGTAAACATACTGCTATTTTCGAAAAGTATGGATCAGTATTCAAGATACAGCTGGGATTCTAGTTTCCAACAAGCTAAATGAAATAAAGTAGAAAGCTTAGTAGTCATTATCTACTTGAGCCTACAATTTGCCATGCCAGTCTGAATCGACAGTAAGATAGCGAATTGGTGGTCCGCCACATTAAACATTCATTGGAGGGCCGCGGGCTATGGAGGCGAGCCGATCCCAGAATTGCGGCCGACTGACTGATCATGCGCATGTATCGTAACCGTTAATCTCTTTCAGTATACATTTATTACCACGACTTTATTTAGTTTCGTCAAAGGTTTGAGATACCTTACCTTGCGTTGGCGACATAGCAAAAATCCGCTAATGTTATGGAAAGTTCGTCCAAGCATTCTTAGAAAAATCAAAACCAAATACATCAAATGTGATATCTACAACCATAACCACGTTAAGTTAACTGGGAAAACACTACATACACGCATATGCACATATGAACATGTAGAGTCATGCCACAGCTACATGTCTCCAAATATTCACGCACGCATACATGCACACACGCATGCACGCACGTACGCGAGTTGTACACGCGTACACGCACACACACAAGCACACACACACACACACACACACACACACACACACACACACACACACACTCACACACACACACACAAACACACGCTTGCGTACACACACACATACACACACACACACACAAACAAACACACACACACACACACACACACACACACACACACACACACACACACACACAAGCACATACACACTCACATTCACACAGACACACACTCACACAGACACACACTCGCACACACGCGCACACGCACACACGCACACACGCACACACGCACAGACACACACACACACACACACACACACACACACACACACACACACACACACACACACACACACACACACACACACACACACACACACACACACACACACACACACACACACACACACACACACACACACACATTCCATTGACGTTCGCTGCCTTGGCTAAACGGATATGCTTGGATGGCCTTGCTACACCACGCTTCAGTAAATCCAAGACCTTGGTAATCGTGCTACCTGCGTCACCGACCACAATAAAAACCAACGAGAGCAGCATTCATTTTTGTCAATAAGGAAGTCATGTAGTCGATTAAACTAGTCTTGATTGGCTGCTGTCTCTATCGTGATGCCGGGTGAGATATGCTCGCTGTCTCAGTCGTGATCCGGGTTAAGGACTGCTCTCGCTGTCTCTGGCGTGATCTCGGTTGAGGTCTGCTCGCTGTATCTGTCGTGATCCCGGTTGAGATCTGCTCGCTGTCTCTGTCGTGATTTGGGTTGAAGTTTGCTCGCTGTCTCTGACGTGATCCCGGTTGAGATCTGCTCGCTGTCTCTATCTTGATCCCGGTTGAGGTCTACTCTAGCTTCACGATGCCGAGAGTCGCCGTCGCTGTCGTCGCCGCGCTGGCGTTCATGTCCGTCGTCCACTCGTCGCTGGCCGGTACTACATGCGCCAACATCAAACTCGTCAACAATGGCTACGAAGGTATTCTGATCGCCATAGCAGAGACGGCGCCTGTTTCTGAAAGCGACAACATAATACGTCGGATCAAGGTAGGAACATTGACATTGTGTAACCAGTATTAAACACGGAGAACCCGAATTAGTATCCAGGTGTGTGAAACATGAACTAGTAGACGTGCATTTTTCTTAGATTGATTAATGCAGACGTGTTAAGTAACTTCGCACAAAAATCGGCAGGTGTGCAGCTTTTCATGACGTGAAGCTGGTAGATGGTGGGCTGGAGCCGAGGACGCGAGGGGGAGTGTAGAAGGGGGTTTCTCCACCTTGAGAAAGAGCATTTTCAAATCTAGGGTTATTTTACTTAATTCTGATGCATTTCCTACGCGAAATGGTGAATTGGCAGTGTATGTTGTACACATGTGATGATGTTGGAGTGTTCAGCAGCATGTACGGCAACTTTAGCCATTTGCACGCGTGAGTGTGTGTTACAGTATGCGTGCGTGTGTGCGTACTTGCGTGCGTATGTAGCCAATTAACCAAGGTCACTGTCTAATTACTTCAACTGACATCCGATTAAACATAACGACACAGAGAGTGACGGTGTGGTTAAGTTAGCACAGGACTTAACCTACTTAATGACACATCGTCCTGTGACGATGTGTAATTAAATAGGTACTTTTACTTAATTCTGATGCATTTCTTACGAGAAATGGTGATTTGGCAGTATATGTTGTACACATTACAAATATTTTGTAGATATATTTATGATACAGACGAATCTAGGTCCTAATGTTATCAATATTTGTTTTATTCACTGCCAGAAATTACAGAAATATTATTCTAGAATTGCGTTCCAAGCACTGACAAGCAGGTTTTGCGTCTGAAAATCTGTCTATCAAGGGCCCTTATCATCGATATACTTATGCCCTTTTGTCTCACGTTGTTCGCAATTTTAATGCAAATACCGTTACGATATGTAACATCGTAACAACGGATTATTGTACCGATAGAATGTAAAAAAGTGGACTACCGTGAATGCCAAAGTAAGACCCTTACGAGACCCATGTTACTCCTACAGGGGTTCAGTCGTCATTATAAGCATTGCCTTCTGTCTCGAGTAAGTACGTTCAGGTGCAGTCAACTCTTGGTACTCGGCCTTTATTAAAATTACTCGTCATCAGTCTCGAGTACACTCGGGTGTAGTCGACTACTGGTACTCAGCCTTCAATAAAGTACTCATCTTCAGTCTCGAGTACATTAAGATGTAATCGACTATTATAACTCAGCCATCAACAAAAGTAGTCAACTTAAGTACATTCAAGTGTAGTCGTGAAAGCTATTCTTGTCTTAATAGGCAGTCAATGCAGTGTTCGTAGAATGTGTGTGATTTGATCGCAATGTCTGTCGCCGTTCAATTGCCCATTATTCAACTCACCAAATGGCGCGTACCTTGTGAAAACTTTATTCCGAATTTCTCGTTTGTGCGACTGGGTTATCGCACATTACACAACATTGGTTGCAGCGAATTAGTTTTCGAATGGGATCAACAACTGTTGCGCACGCCAAATCTGCAAGTGACTGGAGTTTTCTTGAGTTGTGGACCAGCGTATATTGCGCGACAGACCCGTTTTAAGTCGAATAAACACACGACTCACAACATTACAACAGTTTAGCAATGTACGCCTAGCATTACAGTAATCTAGACGGCTCAGAGTAAGACAGCGTACCGGTGCATGGCACGCGTTTCGCGGTATTATGTAGTTCAAATCTGGGGTGCAGCAAAGGCGTACATTCGTGTATAGCGTGTATAGTTGACCCAGGTTTCTTCACCATAACGTTCCTAATCGTCGCGCACTGATTGAGCAGAACACGAGACGACACCGAAGCACAATTGATAACATTATGCAGCAAACGTGTTTACTGCATATCAGCCCTGAGTACTCGATGTCAAGATATGAACGCCCAGTTGGCAGGATATTGCGCGTTCTGAGTTCTCTATGTAACTAAACGGTTTGATTTATCTATTTCGTTGTTTGTTCCCTCATATATCCGTCACTTTCGCACGAGTGGGGCTGGTGTTTAGTAGGCCTGCTCGTGAGACCCTGTGTGTGTGTGTGTGTGTGTGTGTGTGTGTGTGTGTGTGTGTGTGTGTGTGTGTGTGTGTGTGTGTGTGTGTGTGTGTGTGTGTGTGTGTGTGTGTGTGTGTGTGTGTGTGTGTGTGTGTGTGTGTGTGTGTGTGTGTGTGTGTGTGTGTGTGTGTGTGTGTGTGTGTGTGTGTGTGTGTGTGTGTGTGTGTGTGTGTGTGTGTGTGTGTGTGTGTGTGTGTGTGTGTGTCGTCGTCATCTATGTGTCAGTTATTCCTAAAATGTTACGTGAATATGTTAGTTATGCTAAAAAATTGCAAAGTAATGTAAACATAAATTTCTTGGGGCTGGAATATTGTGTACGTCGTCCAGACATGTACTCCCTGCGGGAGACACGAAAAAAGATTGAGGTCACAAAGGAGACATGCGGCTAATTGCAGCCCGGAAACCTGCCAATGCCCAGCGGCGTCACTCGTAATCGGTCAGGTGAATTCACGTTGTCGGCATTGTCGCTGCGAGGTTCTGCAGTCAATGGTCGATATGACAGACCACCATTTCCCATCTTGGTTTTTTTTCAGACATATATAGTGTGTGATAGGCTGATATGGAGGATTGCTGCAAATGCAACACAGATTTAAAAAGGGACATTTTTTTTGGTTAGAAAACAGTGTGGAGCGATATTACTAAAAAATTCTCAAAAACTAAGAGCCGTGCCACAAATACTGGATTCACAATCGTCAACAGAACTCCAAGTATTCCACGTGTGTATGACGCCGTTTCTAAATGTAATTAAGCTGTTTCACTTGTTCATATTATAAGTGCGGATATCGTTGGTGATTTTAGTGTTACGAATTCGTATTTTGGAAAAGCATATTTACATAAATACTATTGCAACAAGTTTAAATATTTGAGTGTACGACAAGCATCATTATTTTCCCGTTGGCCACGACCTTCACACAGACACACAGACACACAGACACACACACACACACACACACACACACACACACACACACACACACACACACACACACACACACACACACACACACACACACACACACACACACACACACACACACACACACACACACACACACACACACACAGACACACACACACACACACACACACACACACACACACACACACACACACACACACACGCACATTTTCTAACTAACGCATATAAATTTTACAGCAATTCTTCACCCAAGCCTCCAGTGATCTTTTCAAAGCAACACGGAACCGAGTCTACTTCCGAAACATCACAATCCTAGTGCCGAAGGTAAGTTATGTCTGCAGTATTTGGACATATTTATACGTAAACGTATAATGTTGCTGCGCAATTTCATGCGCAGTCAAGCCGATTTACAAGCTTGGCAAACTATGTTCACACTCTGCAAGATTAACTATTACAATTACACTTTTATCTGTTCGATAATAATTAATGCAGGAAGGGAAGATAATATAAACATTATTTCCCTATTTTATATCCCTACCCTACCATCGTTCGTTCGTTTGTTCGTTTTTTGTTTGTTCGTTCGTTCGAGTTAGTGTCATAAAGTGACACGGTTGTATAATCCACAGAGTTGGGCCAACAGAGACAATTATGACGCGGCTACCTCCGAGACGTTCAGTTCGGCCAACGTCGTCATCGATGGACTCGAGGTGGACACACCGACCACTCGGATGTCCGGGGAATGTGGCCAGCCGGGAGAGTTCATCCAAATCCCAGTTGGCTACATGCGGGAGTCACTGCCGAACATGGTCCGCAATTTCGGTTATCCAGGTATCATATCGATTAGTTGGATCGATGTTATGTAGCTAGAATCAAGCATGTTGGATCGATAATTCCGCCACTTGCAAGAACGACGGACCAGACCGTTAATCAATATGGGAAAATATTTGGCTATGGTTTTCTCAACGAACGAATACGGATAGGAATTTATGTAAATTCATTGTTGATAGTTAGGTTTGATGGATAATCACTTATTTTGGTAGCCCCCATTGTATGTATTCTGACACTAGAGCACGGACAAAACAGCGATACTACAAATGTAGAAGATGTCACAGGGTAGGTTTGAAGAATCTACTTTCAGTAGTCCAGTATATGTTTTCCCAGGAGCAC
>OY759264.1:43657183-43659683 GCA_963662155.1 Lamellibrachia columna | reverse complement strand
TTATGAGCAACAGCAATCCTGAAGTTCTAGTCATGTATAACCTTATGAGCAACATCAATCCTGAAGTTCTAGTCATGTATAACCTTATGAGCAACAGCAATCCTGAAGTTCTAGTCATGTATCGAACGGCTTTGGTGTATTTTTAATAATACAAAATGTGCTAGCTGTGGGGAACTATCCCTATTTACTTACAAAATCACCATTTATATTGAAAAACAAGTACTTTTTTCAAACCATGTAAGTACTTTCTCAAACCATGTAAGTACTTTTTCAAACCATGCAAGTACTTTTCTTCAAACCATTCAAATATTTTTTCAAATGATGCTTCTGATCGGTTATAATTGGACATTTTTGGAAGTTTATTGATTTCAGAACATATAGCATGCACTAAATGTCTATTGTCACACATGCATCCATTCGTATGATAAACACTGCACACATTCTGCTTTTAACAGTCCACGTTTAATCAGCATGTTGTTGACTATACTGTTGGTACTGGTCGTTTCAAAGATGTTGGAATCTGTGGAAGTTGCTTTTCTTCTTCAACTCATTATCATCTTCATCTGGTCGAAAGACTTCAACTACTACTTCGTAATGTATTTTTCATATTTGCTTACCTCAATACACACACCCAGATTATATACCTTTTGAAAGCATAATGGGGGGTGCGTAAGTGGACGGGGTGCATTTAAATTCCTAAAATGCAGCACTTTTTTGGGAATTGCCTTATTAGAAACAATATCACCTCATTGCCTTCCATTCGGCGTGAATAAAATAAACCGTTTGTGCACATAGTGTAATGCTATGAACGAATAACTATATAAATTGTGGGTTGAACGAATGTCATTAAACGATACATGATCAAAAACGGGACATAAATTCAATTAGCTGAAAACCACACTTATGCAATAATTATGGTAACAATTATAACTCGTGTCGATCATCAAATACATATTTACGAATTGTGCATGTAGTGACGACATCAATTATATATATTGTTCAATAGCGAATGTTTGACAGGTTCTCGGGGCCAACGGTGGTTCCGCTGGAGGTGGCATCTTGATACTTGTCAGCGACGGACAGGAAGGTGGAAGCCCTTACATTAGTGAAGTGACGCCGGAATTAGTCAGTAAGGGTGTTGTTGTCCACACGGTTCTTCTCACCAACGAAGCCGCCGAAGCAATGATCCAGTTAGCCACCGACACTAAAGGCAAATCTTTCTACGACTCCGGATTGTCTGTGTCGACAGAACTGTTGAGTGCCTTCAGATCTTCTGTTACCGGCGACGATTCGGCTGCACCGGGAGCCGCTCCCGTTGAGGTGATTGTAATCACTTTATCACTATGTATATACGAATTAATGATAATGTGATAATTGCTTTCATCGTACTAATTTGTAACAAATGTGTATGTGTATATATATATATATATATATATATATACGAATTAATGGTAATGTTGACAATTGCTTTCATCGTACTATTTTGTAAGAAATGTTTCTTTAAAGAAATACTCTAAAGAAATTGAAAGAATTGTTCATAACAAATAATATTATCAACTATCAAAAACAAATTACCTTCGGATATTAATATAATGTACAGTAAACTGTGTTTGGTTTTATTGTTATTTGAAAATATAAATACTATTTGTTTATGCTGGCATCATGAAATGTAGTCATAGTTATAAGCGAACAAAAATGACTTTTTTCCACATCCGACGAATTCGTCGCATCTACGATCAATCGATTGATGCCTCCTTCTGTTTTATTCTTCCTTTCAAGCATTGCATTTGTGTTTATTCCAGGTTTTGCTAGAATCAGTCACGGTCGACGTGGGTAGTGTGGTGACGAAATATGTATCCATCGATTCGAGCGTTGGTCGTGATACAGAGTTCGTATTTTCATATACCGGAACTACCTTCCCGCTGTACGTCGTGGTGACGTCACCGAGAGGACAGAACTACACAGGTCTTAGTAACGACGCCACCAAACAAATGGTGATATCGTTGAATGCTACAAATGAGGTGAAGGTTTTAATAATATTCTGACATTCGAAAGATACAACGATTTTTTAGAAAGGCTAAATCACGGAGTTAAGCAATGTTTGTTTTGGAAGTGTCAACGCCTACACACTGGATATGGGAATATGGGTGGAAATTATGAAATGGGCAATAGTACTCTAGGCGCAAGAGAAAAGTCATTGGAAAAATAAGTAGTACTAATATGAACTTTTCAGAGCAGCGTTTGACTGCGGCTTCAAAGGGTAAACGAATGATGTGATTAATTAGGGGAAGTATTACTCATAACAAAGTATACCTCTACAAAACGCAATAATTACGCTTCATTTAGAATAATGCAGACACGCTTGGAAACAATATGGCAAAAAGAACACAGGAAAGTTAGAAAGGATTCAAACGAGAGCAAAGAAGCTGATTCCAGAACTGAGAGACCTTATGAGTAACGATTGTCTTCAAAACGCAACTAGTGAGATTACCTACTCTCG
>OY759264.1:43637183-43652183 GCA_963662155.1 Lamellibrachia columna | reverse complement strand
ATCTTTAGCTTTTCATTTATTTATTTATTTATTTTTATTTGTAAATGTGAAAAATTAGCCACAAAATGCAAAATTATATCGTTTTGAGAAAATCCCCATAGAAATAAATGACATGCATATAAGTATGACAGTGTCACTGATAACTTTGCCGAATTGTTTTGTTAGCATAAACGAATTACATGTGCTACACCACCATATAACTAAGTTCGCAAAAAGTTTAATGACAGCCTAAAGTGGCAGTGTTTTGTTTTTACACAAACCCTTCACCAATCGTAATTAAAATTCGTGTAATTACGCCAAATTGCAGCTTAGTAAATGTTATAGTTTTTCTAAAAAAGTTAATTAAGCATCATTTCCTAGTTGTTAGTGATAACAGAAATGTCAATAAATATGCATATCATATTGGCGTTTTACGTGTTGTTGACAAAGCATAACAGCCATTTATAATATTAAAATGTCCCCTTAATTTGCTGCCACAATGGCCCTTCAATCTGTATTTGTAACTTGTTGCGTCTACGATATCGGGTTACGCCAGTTATTTGACAAACACGTGGCAGGGCATGTTTAATTTGATTGGCCCGTTATCTCCGGTGTCACAAGGTCATAACTACTCTGACCGTTTCCGTTATAGCTTCAAATGCAGAATACACTACGTTTGCGCTTATATTTGCCGGTTTAGGGACACGATTTAGTTAGCTAGATACAGTACTGATGTGTAATGAAATCACAGTCACCAGACATGTTCCGCGTACACGGCGAATAAATAAAGCTGGTTCAAAGATCCACGCCCCCGCGGTCGTTGCTAAGAAGTCAGGGGATTTCCAAAAAGGAAAAGGATGGATTGAAATACGACGTTAGTGCCGGGTGATTAGTTGTGGTGTCGACGTTTTCTAGCATGTTATGAGAAAAAATTAAATAATCAACTGATACATTATCTTAATCCCTTTTGTTTTGTTTTGGTGCGATTCCGAGCTTGTGTCTCCTTAGGATTTTAGAGCAATTTTATATGTGTTTTATATTGCATTGTATTGTATTGTATTAATAAAATAAACAGCCATTCATTTGGTGTTCATTTGCCATATCATTACCATAGCGTTCCAACATTCTAGCTGTCTGTGTTATCCAGGACTACTTGCGGGTAGATGATTCGTGAAGACATATTTTGAGGTATATGCTAATTACGTTTACTCGGTGCTAATGCAAATATTTGGAATGAGATGACACATAGAAATTCGGTTTCTGGAATATTGAAAGCTGAGAAAAACGCGCGTAGCAACATACATACGCAACTTTTTTTAACAAACGCCTTGGATAAATTACCGTTTTGGGGTAAACAAAATACCCCACAGTGTATACCGATCCATTCAAAAACACATGTGCTGTACATACAGTTAGATGGGAAATACCATTACCTTTTATTTGAGATATAATTTAGCAAGGCTGCTGCATTTACTGGAAAGTTAGCGTCAATTATGTAAGCACAGGTCAAAGGGCGCCTATTAAGAAGGCCGTCTAAAAGTATTCCTTTAAGCTACTACTCTGCAATTTTTATCGTATCAATTAATCATCCCTGTGCATAGACTTTCTAAAGATTTTGCCACTTTGGAAGGTACCGAAAAGTGAAATATGTAGTCTGGGCCAAAGGACTCACATATATATATTCAACATTGCGTAGACACAAAACTATTGTCTTAATAACTATCATATTCGTATGCTTTTAAATCTTGCATTATTTCTACTAGCAAAAAAATGCCCGTCCCTAGGACGAGATGTACACACCAAGCAACCTAGTCTATGTTATGAACAATTGCTACGCGTATTTTCTACTATAATTAATATAAACCGCCCAGATGGAGCCTTCGTACTCTCAAACGGTTTACGTACCGAAGTATTCGCCACGCGCGCGCGTGGTTTCTGCGATTGTTGGAAGTTAACGTTTTACGTAGCGAACATTTGAGTTACCATAAAACCATTTCCATAAAACAAAAGCGTTACGTTTCATTCGTGGGTTCTTAGATTAATCCCTGAAAGTTTGGCGACTGAGGTGCAAGCCGTCTAGGAGGAAAACGGTAACATAACCACATACCTACAAACATACGTAAGCTCGATCATCGTTAGATTTTTTTAAACACAAAGGGGCCTCGTATTTCATGATGTTCCAATTTCCCTTCCATGAACTATCATAAATAATGAGGGGATGGGATGGGAAATAAACAAAAACAAAAATTGTTTATTACATGTTTCTAGTTGTGCAAAATTGCGGGGCTAATAGTTAACATAATTTACAAATTAATGCAGATACATATATGTATAATTTATTAGTCGAGGTTGTATACATATAATATATTGATTAATATAATACTATTGGAATAATATTATGTAGAGAGAGCTGTTGCCCTTTTGCTAAAACAAAATGCAAAGCATATATATATATATATACACACAATGCAACACTCATACACATATAAATAGTGCATATAAAATACATTTTGTTATTTATAATCATGTTGTGTTATAATCTTTTGCTGGAAACGGAGAAAATAGTGGTGTAAACTGATGTGCAATCTCTCCTATTACATTGAGATTTAATATATATATATATATATATATATATATATAAATGTATATAATTCACGCATTAGTTATTTACGTTACAATCTCTTGTATATATATATATATATATATATATATATATATATATATATATATATATATATATATATATATATATATATATATATATATATATATATATATTGAGCACATAATCTCTGCATATTTATACCACAAGCCAACACAGTAAACATATTTATACATGTCTCACTATAAAAGTTCCCTTCTATGTCTATCAAGCATAGATGATTTGTGAATTTTCTACGGTGAAAATAATTTGGCAATTTCGCACTGCAATGCATCAGCTAGTCCATAGCATAAAGCAAACAATGGGGAAAAGGTCGCTTTCACTGTAGTTCAAACGTGAATTTGTTTTATGCAAACTAATCATTAGCATAACATATATTTGTATGTTATTGTGTAATAAGGTATATTTCGCATTTTACATCAATACAGATGTTTTATATTCAATTAGATCGAACAATAAATAAAACAATAAATATGAAGTTGCTGTGGTTAGAGCCTTTATTACAAAACTATTAAGACTGCCTAGCTTCAGTGTCGATCAGAATCCTTACAGAGAATTGAGCATCTTCTCAAAATTCTGAATTTGACTCAACCCCTAATATTAGTTTGTAATTCACAAACACATGCCCATTTTGAATATAATTGGAATATTTTGAATAAATGTTCTCCCTAATCCTCGCATGAAAGATTTTGATATTGCAACATAGTTCAAATTTACGCCGTGTTCACACTCGTCAATTTAATACTGTTCCCTGGTGGATCACTAGACTGACGCCGTCTTATGTCTTCATAAGTAGTAGCCGGAGTATCGATAGTCTCATACACGGCCGGTGTTGTGTCTCTCTTCACTGGCGAGTTAGGCGCGTACGTGTTATCTGTCCGACACTTGGCGCAACGAAAGAACACATGCATTTGAAACATTTGCTTCGGGAAGCCGTTATAACTGCCAAGTCACCTAATCACCGGCCCCAGATAACTGCAAGCCAAGGAACAGGAAGCGGTGTGTGGATGATGTCGTTTGTCTAGTGCACACATGCAAGGCAGAGGAATTACAACAACATATGAACACGGTCGGCCCCACGGGTAGCATAAAATCCACAAGAGAGGATGAAGAAAAGAAGAGTATGTCATTTCTTGATGTAAAATTTACCTATAAGGACGATGGCAGCGTGAAGTCCACAGTATACAGAAAGAAGACCTAAACCAGTGTCTGGTGTTCACGTCCCACCACTACACGCACCAGAAGTTATGAGTAGTCATGACCTTTATGAACAGGTGTGAGACGATAACGTCTGCGGACAAGAGGATTAATACTTAAACGGAGAAAGTGCGGCTATCCGTCCTGGGCTTTGAAAAGGTGACTACAGAAACCAGGTTGTCATCCTATACGTAGAAGGTACCTCAGAGAGGTCGGGTTCTAAAGAAATACGGGGTGACCACAGCCATGCGTCCCCACACTACACTGATGCGTTTATTTGCACACGCAAAGGACAAAGTAGAACCGGGGGAACATGGTGAACTAGTCCACAAAAAACCGTGTAAGAGTTGTGACGCAGCCCACATAGGAGAAACAGAGAGATAATTTAATACCAGATATGAACAAAAGAAAGATATAGAGAACAAAAGAAAGATAAAAAGAACAATGCACGATAACCGAAACGATTCGGTCGCAGTCCACCGCCAACAAGTCCGCCCTCACAGACCACACAAAATGGATAAAATAACAAACTAAATAGTCTGCCACATTGGAGCTTACTGGTGGCGAGTGCGATGTTCCAATTTAACAAACGACCTCACGGAAAGTTAACCAGGTTAGCAACTTCCCCTGGTGCTGTTTATAGATGGGACAACATAACTGGTGCTCACTTTAGGATTATCTATAATGTCCTGCCGTTTAAACTGAATTTTCTATAAGAGTGGGAATAATGGTGGTGTAGCTGACTAACGGCGGTTAGCAATCCCAATTCAACCGACAGATAACATCTACGGCATGTGTCTTTGTATGTTTATGTTTAATGTAGCGCGACCTTGCAGTCGTGGCATTCTACCCGTTGATGTAGTGGCTGTGAAAGACGACAGAGTCGATCATCAATCAATAATGCCTAAACACACGGTTCGACCACGATCACCCAGCACATAAGTCAAGTCTAGCGACACCGCGGTCAGGCGTAGCCATGTGTTTAGGTATGCCGCGACTAGCAACTGAATAGGACAGTCAGTGGCACTGCGCCGATCGAATAGTTAACATAATTAATAACATTTTCCAAGTTGACACAGGTACAAAATGTGAAATTGGTAGACACATATCGATCCCTAACAAAGTTATATTCTCTTACCTATCGCCGCTGCTTTCTTTGGAAACTATGCCATAGTTTGTTCTGCCAATGCACACAGTTATTTGAGTTTTCAGTTGTGGTGGCACGTTTTGACTAACGATATGTTTTGCAAGTCATCCACCATAAACGTGCTCGCTACCTGAAGTAAACACTACATTTTCTGAATTTCCAACACGTGATGTTTGGAACTGGCCCTTAAGACCGATATGCTGTGACCTATTTACTCTGCGAACACCGAGTCTCGTGTTACGCAGGGTTTTACTCACCTATTCGACAGAATATGGCGTTGTCTGTTTCTGACGAGTAACGGGCCGGGGTTTGTAACAACGCTCGACTGACGCGCAGGGAATCAACGAATACATGCTTGTGTGTCCGGTTAAAACCGTCCCTTCTAATGTGATTATATCATTTCGTTGCATGTACATAACACTATGTATGTATGTACGTATGTATGTATGGATGTATGTATGTATGGATGTATGTATGTATGTATATATGTATGTATGTATGTATGCATGCATGTATGTATGTATGTATGTATGTATGTGCGTATGTGCGTATGTGCGTATGTGCGTACGTATGTCCGTGCGTGGTACGTACGTATGTATGTGCGCATGCATGCATAATTATTCGATCACATTTTCTCGATATAAGAGAACAACTATTTTTAAAACTTTTAAAAGTAGCAAACAAAACACAAATTTACGTCCATGTCCCAACTATTTTGTGCGTAACGTCTGCGTGTTCCCAACATGAAGCAACCCGCTTTATTTTCACGTCAGTATTATGTTTACGAGTCGTTCCTTCTTCCATTACGTAGGTCAATTGCTCAATTGCTTAGTTATCAGTTTGCTAAAATTATTCTTTCGTTCATTCATTCATTCAATCAATCAATCAATCATTCATCTATCCACCCATCCATTCATTCAAGTAGCCATGATTCTTGCTTGTGTCTTGTGCCGCTTTTTAGTGCGTTTTCCCAGCACGTGTCTACGCATGTATCCACGCATGCGTCTGCGCATGCGTCTGCGCATGCGCTTCTGTTGTTGTTTGATGGCCCAGTAGACGCTAACTTGGTAGTTGTCGATCGTTTTCCGTTGCGCATATGTAAACAGATCCCGACTTACAATATTTGTCAATTTCCGCCGGAATTGGCCATTGTCCAAGCGCAGTGCGCAGTAAACGCGAGTACCCGGCACATCTATGAAGGTCAACACGGAGCGTAGTTTCGTCGCAAGGTTGCGCTTCATGTCGTCGTAGAAGACTACGTGCAGCGGACCATAAAATTCATTCAGCCACATCGAGTAGAAGCGATACCAGTGATCGGCTGTCTTGTCGACGAACTGATGCCAGGCAGCTGAGCAGACAAACAAACGCCACTGAGACGCCACAAACGCCAATGCGACCGACCGACCGACCGACCGACCGACCGACCGACCGACCGACCGACCGACCGACCGACCGACCGACCGACCGACCGACCGACCGACCGACCGACCGACCGACCGACCGACCGACCGACCGACCGACCGACCGACCGACCGACCGACCGACCGACCGACCGACCGACCGACCGACCGACCGACCGACCGACCGACCGACCGACCGACCGACCGACCGACCGACCGACCGACCGACCGACCGACCGACCGACCGACCGACCGACCGACCGACCGACCGACCGACCGACCGACCGACCGACCGACCGACCGACCGACCGACCGACCGACCGACCGACCGACCGACCGACCGACCGACCGACCGACCGACCGACCGACCGACCGACCGACCGACCGACCGACCGACCGACCGACCGACCGACCGACCGACCGACCGACCGACCGACCGACCGACCGACCGACCGACCGACCGACCGACCGACCGACCGACCGACCGACCGACCGACCGACCGACCGACCGACCGACCGACCGACCGACCGACCGACCGACCGACCGACCTTCTCTTCCCAGCGGATATACACTATGCATAGAATGTTATGTAAAATCAATACAAAATTACCAAGTATATGTCAAGATATAAATACATGTATATAATTATCTAGTAAAATAGGCGGTTGTGTAATGCCATGTTAATATAATGTCTGGTTGAGACATTTTAGGCTGAACCAAGTGAAATCGGTTGCATTGACGTCTTGCTACTCACTTGTATTGTATACGTGACTATTCGCACGTCCAAAGTGGTTGCCACAGACGCGCCAGTTATACTCAGATACAATGGCGTCGTACGGGTCCCGGATGATGAGGATGGCGCGATCGTATTTCAGCAGCTCCATCTCGCGGTGAGTCTTGATTACTACCACCCGCGAATCTGTGACGCTCTCGCCCAGGAAACCGGCTTTCTCTAGAGCGACGTCGTGGTACACACTGCCCGTGTATATGCCTGCGTGAAAGTTAGTAAAGTCAATCCGTCCCAATTCAGGTTACCTAAATGTCACAGACATTTGTGACGTGACGCCAAAAGCTGCCTAACAAATGCCAAATATTGCATTATTTGCATCAATATATAATATGTTCTTAATGACTATAATATTGCTGGCGGTTTAAGTGGTAATGGTCGTTGTACACATTGCCAATGTGTGTCTAGTGCATCGCGTAATAATCGAAATAGCCTGAAGGAACGATCCGTAACGATACAGAAGGTAATGTTGAGAAACAAACGTAAAACTTAACAATAATTTCGGCGTACGAAAAAAAAATACACAGAGAGATAGAGAGAGGGAGGGAGGGAGGGAGGGAGGGAGGGAGGGAGGGAGGGAGAGACGCACGGACACACAGACACACATACAGACGGTGCGACAAAGAGACAGACAGAGAGATACAGAAAGACAGACAGACAGTGAGACAGAGGGACATAGAGACACAAAGACACACGGACACACGGACACATGGACACACGGACACACGGACACACGGACACACGGACACGCAGACAGTGAGACACACACACAGACAGGGCGACAGAGAGACAAAAAAGAATCGGAGAAGCAGAGTTATTGTTGGGAAATATGGAAGAGGTGAATAACTGGGATAAATAAATAGAAATTAAACGTAACTGGCGCATGTAAATATAAAGCCATTAAGATAAAGGAGACGTGCACATATCAAGTGAGAGGGGACACAGAGATCTAGTCAAAAGGCAATGCTAGTCCGTGCTCACGGGAATACAGCTTGACATGCTACAAGTAACGACTACGGATGTGTTCACCTGTCGCTTTTTGTATGAGATGTCGCAGCCACGTGTTGCCGGAGCCTGGCATACTAGCGAGAGCAGTCGACTGCAGGGGCACGTCCGAGAACCGAGCAGTCGGGCAGTTGTATAGCCGCAGTCCTTCCTCGTCTTCATCCTGCGTCGGCACATTTTGGCTGCGGTCGTAGCAGTTGACTTTGCCTCCGACAGCGTCAAGCACAGCTGCATATGACAGGAGACAGTCGCTGTTGTCGCAGTTATTCGACCATATAAAGACGACGCCAATTATGATCACGTTTAGGACACTACCGTAACATGCCAATCGCCGTAGCGACATCATGCACTTCGCCGACATATGCGCTGTTCCGGATAGATTGGTGGTTCACCTGGCTTTTCTGGTGATCTGTGTTCGCATGTAGAATGACTGCTACTCGTTTGCGGCTAAAACAGACATTACACACCAGTTAATGCAGTTGATAACAAAACTGCACAACAGGTTGACTCATATATAAATATAAATTAATGTTGCATTTGATAAACCAGTGGTTTCCTTGTCCGCATTGCATATATGTGGCGTGTTGTTTTCGATTAAAGTCGTGTTAAGTCATGTTGTTACGTTGTTATGTTGTTATGTTTTTATGTTGTAATGTTGTTATGTTGTTATGTTTTTATGTTGTTATGTTGTTATGTTTTTATGTTGTTATGCCGTCGTTTGCTCGGATTGTACCACTGTAAGTCAAGCTATGATCGCTAGATGTCAGCATTATTCACATACACAAACGCATGTACGCACGCATGAATGCACACAATTATGCATTGTTCATGTTACACCAGCATACCGTCGTTCATGCAATAGAAACAACACGCGTGATAGAGTTCTTTCCCTGGTGTTACTGTCACATAGTGCAACAACCAAGTATGTGACCAGCGTTTGCGTTACCAGTTGTCCCAGTTAACCACGTATGCAGTCAATGCAAAAAACATTCAAACATTAAAAAAACATTTAAATATTCAAATTCTTTCTCGGGAACTTTGAGTCCATGACATGTTACACATTAGACCGATCCACACTGCCATTCTTGGTAACATAATTAGGGATTTATGGGCTTACTGTGAAGCTCGGACGACACACCTTTCGAACACATATGCTAGGTGCTAAGCAAGTTGATATGTTTACGCTGCTGCTATGACACGATTCGGTAGCCACCTGTCACGATATCCGGGCCACGAACACCAGTCTTTAATCATGATCGTGTGGCTGTGTAGCAATGAATCGAGGCGAAGCCGGCGTCAAATATGAAGTGTACGACACAGTAAGTCGGTGTCTGGCGTGAACACAAGACACACGATCACCCACCTGCACGAACTACTGTTGCGTGGACATGCCTATCGATTAGGCGGCGATAGTAGTGGCTTAGATCGTGTGATAGTCTACCCGCTTGAAGTATCGAGATTCGACTCAAGGCGACTTCTACAGCGCCGCGGAAATTGGTCGGGGTCGTGCTGCCGCCCCAACGATCATTAGCCGACACGAATACAAAAGGCTATTTTCGTTCGCCGTCGAACCAGTTACCCTGTTCGGCTGTACCTGGTGTGTCTATGTCAGTGACCGTGAACAGTGACAACAATCAGCACTCTGTCAAGGTTCAATAACAACTATACACACGTGTAACGGATAGGTCAAATTTCGTCTTTTGCGCATAAGTTAACAAATATGACGATTGGCCTAAGTGTGTCATCAATACATATTGCATATGAACTATAAATCGTGTAGTTTACCACCTCAGGTTGTCCCACCGTTACTTATAATATTGATATTGTATAGCGGGAATATCTGATGAAAGCCATCATAACTGTGCTGACACCTGTCGAATGTATTAGAACCAATTAACCTTTTATAAAATATTGGTGTGCAATGTCCTGTAATGTCCTGTAACGCCTGTTTTGTTTGATGATGGGCGAATGTTGAACGTTGAACAAGTGAACGCTTGCCTAATTGTCCATCAAAGGGACCAATGTCCCGCCACACTTTTGTAGTACCAAAATGTAGAAAATATTTCTACTGTTAATTTCTGCCGGTTACCATGTTAGCAATTACCCGACTAAACATTTAGCACATAACATATATATGCATTGCGTATTTAACTGGCATCAACGATTTTGAAGTATTATCTACTAAATATCATTTTTATTTGCTTTATATTTTGGGAGATTTATATATTACGGCATGCTCATCTTATTTTATTTTTTACACCTATATCCTGAAGATAAGAAATCCTGAAGTGTCAGTGTCACTCGTACTATTTTCTTATTATCAGCAAACCGGCATCGTTCTAAATTTGTGTTCGGTGTAATGGCAGAGTTTCGGTCAGATATCAGTTACACACAGCGCGCACGCGCACGCACGCACACAAGCACGCACCTAAAATGTGTTAATTTTGTAGTCCTTTCTCAAGTCTCGGATTGAATTATTAAGTCTCAAGTCTTTGGCTGACAATTAAGTAACTCCCAAGTCCCAAATGTTCGAGTCTCAAGACAAATATCAAGGCTTATAAACATGCGACTCGAGTCGTCCTTGAGGAATAAAGTCCAACAGCTCTGAAACGGTTTGCTGTCAAGTCATTACTGATTAAATATTACCTCCAATTATGTAGATAGTTTATATCATTATCACCTTACGCGGATTTAAAGCGTGATATCAACACAACTAAATGAACCACAGTTTTTTTAGACTTTGTCAAAAACCACAATAAATTACCAACCGAACATGGATGACAACATTACTCATTGCCATAACTAGCGTGTTAATTTTAACATATTGTTATTAATCTACTAAATTGAGGGTATACCTGAAAAAAACTACTGATATGACCATATTTAAAAATAGATCCGTACACCTCGAATATATTGAATTGATTATTAAGGCCCCGTGTGAATGGAACATATCCGACGTCTCTCTTTAGAGGTGCAACCAATGCACATCCATAACCGCCAAAGACAGCACTCCTCTCTGTACGCTCAATTAATCTTTTTCCATGACAATTGTCCGTCCACAATTAAGTCATGCAGCTGTCTCGAACGGGTTACAAGACACTTGGAAATCACATTACAACGACATCTGCAAGTAAATGATACTGTAGATATCAGCTACACTTACGCAAAGCGGGTATGCCTTTATGACAGCAGTAACACATGATGCTTCAAGTTTATATTTAAATAATCACTGGCTGTTTGAGGACCAAGCGCATATCCACAGCAGCACGAACCATCTATACATTAATTCACTAATATTGGGGGCAATCTGGCAGTATCTCCCAGGCGCCGACATCAATTCGCCTCTTTCTGTGTTCCTTCGCTTCCTTGCACCAATGGCCTACCAATTGACGATGGTAAAAAATAACTAATAAATTTACTCATAACAAGCATTCGTCATTATCCTAGGGACTCTTGTGTAATGGCGGACAGATTGTAAATGTGGTCAGTGGATAACATAAACTAGTGTTTCAATACTCAAATCGCCCACCGTGTTAATGAGTGGATTGTTTCCGAGTACTTTCACACCGGATACATTGCTAAAGTTAATATTTTTTACTTTACTACTTCACAACATGTTTCATTCGATGGCTCCCTACCAATATTTCTAATAGTCCGGGTGTTGGCCAGTGAAGCGTGCATTGGGGTATGCACGATGTTTTTTTTTGCATTTTTGTGACATTCAAACCTTCCAATAATCAGACGGATGCCACCCTGGCACGCTTGAGCTTTCTTGTATAAACCCATTAATATGCAAATTAGTCATCGCCACTAAAATAAATACTACTTCCACACCCAAACGAATGTTTTCCTGGTCTCTGGTTATTATTATTATGTCAGTGAACAAATCATAATATGTAAAATTATTGCATGAATATGCAAATTAGCGCTGACCACTATACCTCACAATTATCTATAATACCTCAGATGGTGCAAGGGTGACGTTAAGTGGCAACATTATCGGAATTAGGGGTTTCGATGCTTCATTGCGTGCCCAGCAGTTCTTTGTTGGATCTAAAGTTGGTGGTTCCGCCTGGACTGCCGGTTAGCTTCCATAATGCCGTCTGAATATGAGCACGTCTTACGTTTTGTTCAAAAGCTTCAGTGGTAGGTGGCAGAACCTTCAGGTCTGGCGTTGTTGTGACCTTTGGCGATAAACCCAGTGGCCTCAGCAACCGCCTCGTCGATACACACATCAAGCTCACCAAGTCAGTGAAGAGAGTGGCCAGCTTCTAGAGCCTTTATGGCAGTGTCTTTCCCTCTGCCCCACAACTGCGCAACTGTGTCGCATCCGGAGAGAGCGTGTGCAGCTGGTGGTTGTCTGACGATTCATTCATCCGGAGAGAGCGTGTGCAGCTGGTGGGTGTCTGACGATTCATTCATCCGGAGAGAGCGTGTGCAGCTGGTAGTTGTCTGACGATTCATTCATCCGGAGAGAGCGTGTGCAGCTGGTGGTTGTCTGACGATTCATTCATCCGGAGAGAGCGTGTGCAGCTGGTGATTGTCTGACGATTCATTCATCCGGAGAGAGCGTGTGCAGCTGGTGGTTGTCTGACGATTCATTCATCCGGAGAGAGCGTGTGCAGCTGGTGGTTGTCTGACGATTCATTCATCCGGAGAGAGCGTGTGCAGCTGGTGGTTGTCTGACGATTCATTCATGTTTTCTTGCAGTGGCCCCAATATCTATCTCGGCTCGCCCTGAACTGGTGCTTTCCTTTGTCAGACTGCACTGAAGTTGAAGTTCAGCGAAGTGATACACGAGCAAAATAAATACATATGTATCATCACAAAAGACGTTGATGTTTTCCACTCCGTCATTGACAACTTTAGCCACTTGCTGAATCATGATGACATCTGCCTCCTCGTTTGTCGTCTTCAGATCATCAAGATGCCTTTGCAACCATCGATGAATTTCCTTCCGGGAAGATTCCTGGCCTGTAATGACGAGCCTGTGGTTGGTCGGCTTTCCTTGTTGACTTGCCACGATCAATTTATTTCAATTAGCTGAACCTTGTTTTCGGTCATATTATGAACAATCTTCCGCTCTTGAAGCTAAAATCACGATATCTGTCGAATACCCAGTATATATCACACTTTTCTGCGTTCCCATAGATGACGCTAGTGAAACTGTCCACAAAGTCTCGCACAGTTCCCCTGTTAGGCCAGTGAATGACCCAGAGGATCGCACAGCCATCAATGATGGTAACATCAGGATGGGGAGCCAGTCTCGATGGGGTTTCTACCCGGAGATTCTGCCTTAGTGTAGCCTTTGTCTTTGCTAATGTCACCTCTCCATTCTCTACGAACATTGATGCCGGCACCGGTGCAAGCTCTTAATGTAGAACGTCACTGAGCTTGATGTCGAGAGATTGTTGCTTTCCTGTCACCCTCGAGTAGATTCGATTTACCCCTGTTACCATATACCCCTCCGATGCTGATATAGCTCCCACTCGCAAGATTTTCCGTGTCGCGACCAGAATCCTTCTGGCCAGCTTTCTTCACAGGAACTCATCTGTGTTCTTCCTATTTCAACCGCATTTGGCGCATTCACCTTCTCTGGCCCAATTCTGCCAGGAACAATGTTAACGACCCTATCCGGATGATCGGCCAGATCGAGATAATGGATGCAGGATTTATCTTTTTTCTGTCCTCCTCATTCGATTGTATAAGAGATGGCTTGACTTCCTTGTGGGTAGTCACCTCTGTTACCATATACCCCTCCGACATATCTGTTAGGTCATGGTCAATCAGCCTATACGTGTGCATACTGTAGGCCCATTTTTTCAGTCAGATGATTTCATCGTAATTCCAACGATTCCATGTGGGCCATGATCGTAGCACATGAACGTTCGCTCTATATACATATACGACCAGATGCCGTTCCATAAACCTTTCTGGTGACACATTACATGTTCTCCCTTCATGAACCTTTCAAGAATGTCGCCGTAAAGCCTCTCCAGCGAGTGAAGGTAGTACTATCTAGCATAGTTTTGGTGTCCGCGGGCGAAGAAGTATGCGAGCATTTCTGTCACAGCCCGAAGATGCAACGGCCAGTCACCTTTGCGTTCAGCCCGGACGAACACCATCATGATGAATACCGGCTTCATTAGGTTCCCAACCCATAGATTTGTGGTTGAGCTCTTTGCCGCATTGGACTCAAGAATGTTCATTAATTCTTCCTGGCTCTTTGTTTGCGCCGAGTCTTGATGAAGTACCTCCTCAGTCACAAGTCGCAGGGAACTAAAATATTGTGGAAACTTTGTTCCACCAAACATATAGGCGACCCTGCCAAAGGCAGATTTAATCACATTCTCGAAACGGTTGTCAACCATTATGTTTCCTACACAACCAACTCATCACTATGTGCACGCCGCCCAAACTTGATACGAATTGTGAGAACCGCTCGGGATAAACACACGTCACATTAACGGCCATTAGATAGAGCTGCTGGTCATTTATGAAGATCGTAATGATCTCGCCACACTCTTGTGTCAAACGTTGTCCCTCCTCCTTTGCTGTCAGCATCGTGTCGGGAACAGCAGGATCCATATATGTATTAGTGGCATATAAATGGCCCTCATTGTAAGCTAGATACATTGTCTGTCTTATCTGCAGAGCTTGGTATTGATTCTGCTCAGAATTAACACTCTTCAGAAATAAAAAAAAAATCCAACTCTCGCGCTCTTGCAAGTTGCACAGCCATCCTGTTGAGCCAGTAGGCGGAGAGGAATCACTGCACGCTTAGCTTCCTGAACGGACATTTCGGGTTTCCTAGGTCCTTTG
>OY759264.1:43562183-43632183 GCA_963662155.1 Lamellibrachia columna | reverse complement strand
GAGTCGGTCTCCTCGCGCTATGGTCAACACAAGCAAATGGATAATGGAAAATAGATACAATTGAGTTTAGAATACGAAGAACGTGTGACTTTGGTACTGATAGCAGTAAGCATTGGGACCCGCGGTAAGCATTGGGATCCGTGGTAAGCATTGGGACCCGCGGTTAGCATTGGCACCCGCGTTAAGCATTGGGACCCGCGGTAAGCATTGGCACCCGCGGTAAGCATTGGGAACCGCGGTAAGCCTTGGGAACCGCGGTAAGCATTGGGACCTGCGGTAAGCATTGGGACCCGCGGTAAGCATTGGGACCCGAGGTAACCATTGGTACCCGCGGTAAGCATTGGGACCCGCGGTACGCATTGGGACCCGCTTTCAGTATTGGGACCTGCGGTAAGCATTGGTACCCGCGGTAAACATTAGGAAACGCGGTAAGCATTGGGACCCGCGGTAAGCATTGGGACCCGCGGTAAGCATTGGGACCCGCAGTAAGCATTGGGACCCGCATTAAGCATTGGGACCCGCGGTAAGAATTGGGACCCGCGGTAAGCATTGGGACCCGCGGTAAGCATTGGGACTCGCGGTAACCATTGGGACCTGCGGTAAGCGTTGAGACCCGCAGTAATAATTGGGAATAGCGGTAAGCTTTGCGAACCGCGGTAAGCATTGGGACCCGCGGTAAGCATTGGGACCCGCGGTAAGTATTGGGACCTGCGGTAAACATTGGGACCTGCGGTAAGCATTGGGACCCGCAGAAAGCATTGGGACCCGCGGTAAGCATTGGGACCCGCGGTAAGCATTGGGACCCTCAGTAAGCATTGGGACCCGCAGTAAACATTGGGACCCTGATACGGCAGTCTGAAATACGTCAGAAATAATTTTTTGGAAAATTTTTGTTTTGTTCACTTATTGACATATTGATATATCTACTTCACAACAAAGATCGTTTTTTAACAGTTACTCACCGCTAAGTCACTATTTTAGCACTAACTTAGATGGCCCATCAAATGTGAAATGACAATAAAAATGTGAATCGATGAAACACGCCAAAAGTAGTCCATGTTTGTGCCTTGACAACGACCACGTTCGTTCACCGTACGCCATTTTATTTGGTATCAGAAAAACCGCCGTCTTCTTGGCTATTTGTCAGTTATGTTGGTAGTCACGCCCCTTTCTTCCAACGTAGAATTTTCCCGCGTTGAAACCGGGTCTAAATTCCCGACGATCTCCTTATTTAGCATTGAACATATGCAAATGAGACACGGAACTGGCCGAAAGCAAGTTCGGGGGGTCGTTCAGCCTCCTTCTCGCGGTTTTATGACGCGTTTTTTCTGAAAACGAGGCGCGGAACATCCTTGTTGCCGTTTTATGACGCGTTTTCTCAAAACGAGGCAAATCAATCCCACGTTGTTTAGTTTCCTGTTAACATTATTCGGAGTTGTTGCTACGGAGAATTTTTGACAGCTAGTCAGCGAACGATATTTTGAGTGAAATAGATAGTTTAATCGAGATGCCGCCGAAGAAATCGAAACTTGTACGGAAGCGACTGAGGGAATACAATGCTGCACATCGATGGTCGGCGAAGAAAGTCGATTTTGCAGCCGTAATCGACGGCGAATGAAACTTTGCAGAAGCAGATCAGAACGTAACTTATTATGCATCACATTGTGCCATATGACGTATATGGATGCTATGTTATATATAACAAGAATTTCAGAGTTAGTGATGATTGACTGACGTATCATCAAAGATATGATGATTGTATATGAACACACATATGCCTGCTGCATTTATAAAATGCCTCAGTGAAGTGGTGCCTAGGCTGATTACGGGGATATTCTTATAAAACTTGTTTCTGTAGTCTACACATTATACCCTATAGGCTATACTGACTTGAAGCAAGCAAGTCTGTGGTGTGTTATATGCAGTAAATTTTCATGTTTCATGGATGTCTGAAGTCACAACCTGTGCAGTGTGAATTATATATGGAAACTATCTGAACTGATGCATCCTCGATGATTCTTTGCATTATATGTGTATGGGGGAGGGGTGGGAAGACATGATATAATTGTCACTGTTAATGGACATTCATATATTATGCATGGATATTAAGACTATTATTTTGTTGCTTATTTGCAACATTTAGTACTTGGGAAAACAAACTAATAGTTGATGATAACTTACTGACGTGTCACGATTGTACATGGACGCACATATGCTACATTTGCAAAAATGAAATTATACTTTCTTAGGTAAAATAACCCTCTGAACAGGATTCTTTACATGATAACCTATCTATATTGCCTGTTACATGCATTCAGTATGCATATTTGATGTAGGTATCATGTCACAACCTATTTATTGTGAATTATATGTGAAAACTGCCTGAAGTGGTGCGTCGGCTATGATAATTTGCATTATCGATTATGGGGGTAGGGGTAAACTATGATATAATTGTGTCGCTATTAATTAACTATTACTGTTATAAACATACAGATATTGTATATAGATGGTAAGGCTACCATATGGATGCTTATTTGCAAGATCTAATGTGTGCAACACATTAAAATTACTTAGTTCATACTTTGAGTGCCGTTTTCTCAGTTATCACTATTTTTCGGGTAAAAGTGAATAGAACTCAAAAACTAACCAACTGATGCATACCAACTTTACACACAGTAATAATGCCATAAATATCTACATTCCTGTGCATTGAAATAATGATCAGTCATCTGGATTATATACTGGGGGGGTTTGAATATGAAAATTTTGAGGATAAAAATAACAATTTCAAAAAAATATTTCCCAAAAAAATTTATAAAAAATATGCAAATGGCCATGCACAGAAAGTTAGAATAGTTCATTACCTAGATAGAAACATTTTAGTACTTTAAATTAGCCTAAGGGTTTCAGTTTTCTATTCATTTAAACTTTTGTTATTTTTACGATTTTTTTTTCTATTATGACCCCCTCCCGCACTTAAATATTTCAAGACAAAAATGTTAATGATGAAATTTCCTTAGTTTCAATACAGGTACTTCATACAAATCATTTGTGGTCAGATTTATCAGTTTAAAAAAAATAATGTTGCCGTGTCCTGTATCCCCTTAAGACCCGCGGTAAGCACTGGGACCCGCAGTAAGCATTGGGACCCGCAGTAAGCATTGGGACCCGCGGTAAGCATTGGGACCCGCGGTAAGCATTGGGAACCGCGGTAAACATTGGGATCCGCAGTAAGCATTGGGACCCGCGGTAAGCATTGGGACCCGCGGTAAGCATTGGGATCCGCAGTAAGCATTGGGACCCGCGGTAAGCATTGGGACCCGCGGTAAGCGTTGGGACCCGCGGTAAGCGTTGGGACCCGCAGTAAGCGTTGGGACCCGCGGTAAGCATTGGGATCCGCGGTAAGCGTTGGGACACGCGGTAAGCATTGGGACCCGCGGTAAGCGTTGGGACCCGCAGTAAGCATTGGGACCCGCGGTAAGCGTTGGGACCCGCGGTAAGCGTTGGGACCCGCGGTAAGCGTTGGGACCCGCGGTAAACATTGGGACCCGCGGTAAGCGTTGGGACCCGCGGTAAGCATTGGGACTCGCGGTAAGCATTGGGAACCGCGATAAGCGTTGGGACCCGCGGTAAGCATTGGGACCCGCGGTAAGCATTGGGAACCGCGATAAGCGTTGGGACGAGCGGTAAGCATTGGGACCCGCGGTAAGCATTGGGAACCGCGATAAGCGTTGGGACCCGCGGTAAGCATTGGGACCCGCGGTAAGCGTTGGGACCCGCGGTAAGCGTTGGGACCCGCGGTAAGCATTGGGACTCGCGGTAAGCATTGGGAACCGCGATAAGCGTTGGGACCCGCGGTAAGCATTGGGACCCGCGGTAAGCATTGGAACCCGCGGTAAGCATTGGGAACCGCGATAAGCGTTGGGACCCGCGGTAACCATTGGGAACCGCGGTAAGCGTTGGGACCCGCGGTAAGCGTTGGGACCCGCGGTAAGCATTGGGACCCGCGGTAAGCTTTGGGACCCGCGGTAAGCATTGGGACCCGCGGTAAGCGTTGGGACTCGCGGTAAGCGTTGGGACCCGCAGTAAGCATTGGGACCCGCGGTAAGCGTTGGGACCCGCGGTAAACATTTGGACCCGCGGTAAGCATTGGGACCCGCGGTAAGCATTGGGAACCGCGGTAAGCGTTGGGACCCGCGGTAAGCGTTGGGACCCGCGGTAAGCATTGGGACCCGCGGTAAGCTTTGGGACCCGCGGTAAGCATTGGGACCCGCGGTAAGCGTTGGGACTCGCGGTAAGCGTTGGGACCCGCGGTAAGCATTGGGACCCGCGGTAAGCATTGGGACCCGCGGTAAGCGTTGGGACCCGCGGTAAGCGTTGGGACCCGCGATAAGCGTTGGACCTGCGGTAAGCATTGGGACCCGCGGTAAGCATTGGGACCCGCGGTAAGCATTGGGACCCGCGGTCCCGATTCCAGATCCGGAACAGTGAAAGCACTAATAGAAACTGATATGGACAGGCGATATTAGTTTTATTACCTTGGCCTATATACAATGGGCGAAACACACGTCTTAGACAAACGAACACGTCTGCTGTGATTACGTAGTGGAGTTCGCATCCTACTAAACACTTAATATCGTGTCTTTTTGTTGCTCCCGTTAAAATTGGTAACTTCAGAAGATGTAAACAATTATTTACTTTCCTATTTATTTACATACTTACATCATCCACTTGACGTGGTGACATGCTGAATTCCTTCCTTCGGTTGTGGTTGATCTATCAAACGCCACGACAAACCGTCAACAATTAATATTTATTTATATTATTTATAATATAACCTGTTTCAGTATGCATTTTTATCGGCTGTCTTTACATTTCCGTGATGGTAAAGCAATACAAACTGTGTTATTGCTCATTGTTTGCGGCGTTGTATTCGAAGGGAGAATCAACAATCGGCAGAATCAACCAAGAATCCTGGCTAACTCAACAACGATGACGTCGCGATGCTGGATGTGCCTCTGCCGGCTGGCTGTCTATATCAGCCTCATCAACATTGTCATCGTCTCCGTGATGCTGCTGCGGAATAACAATTGTGCGTTCACCGACTGCGTCAACGTGCCGACGGCTCCCCGTGACGACCGCAGGAGCAGCAACCACACCAACGGTGGTAATATAACCTGCTACGACAGTAACGTTGGGACACCAGCACACGGGGACGACGAAGAAGGAATGAGACGCTACAACTGCCCGACACCTCGGTTCTCTGACGTGCCGCTGGCATCGACGGCTCTAGCCAGTAGTCCAGGCTCCGGGAGCACGTGGCTGAGACATTTGTTACAGAAGGCAACAGGTAGGCTCGTTGAGGGGAACACAAAATACTTTAGTGCGTTCCTCGATGTTCCATTTATAAAGGGATGGTGCTAGTTCATTTACTATTGCACTGCACCTGTTGTTTTCCCTTTCCACATCTCCCTATCGGCAGCCTTCTCCCTATCGGCAGCCTTCTCCCTCCCATCCAACTTTACGCAGGCCTAGTCCTAGTCTTAGTTGCGATCCGTCCGAAGACCTTAATATCTGGTCGAACATTAATCTTATACGTGTCCATTAAGGGAACCCAGACACGTATGTACTTCATAAACAATTACGCTTAATATTTGGTCGAACATTAATCTTATGCGGGTCCATTAAGGGAACCTAATAATCGCATCTGAGTATTATGAAATTAGATGAAATGAATGAAACTTATGGTTATATATATATATATATATATATATATATATATATATATATATATATATATATATATATATATATATATATAGGCGGAGGAAGAGAGTAGGCATAGTGTAGGCGGAGGCGTAGTAGTAGGAGAGATGTAGGAGAGATGTAGGAGAGCTGTAGGAGAGCTGCGGGAGACATGTAGAAGAACTGTAGTTGAGTAGTTGTAGTGTAGATGTAGTAGTAGGAGAGCTGTAGGAGAGCTGTAGGAGAGCTGTAGGAGAGCTGTAGGAGAGCTGTAGGAGAGCTGCGGGAGACATGTAGAAGAACTGTAGTTGAGTAGTTGTAGTGTAGATGTAGTAGTAGGAGAGCTGTAGGAGAGCTGTAGGAGAGCTGTAGGAGAGCTGTAGGAGAGCTGTAGGAGAGCTGCGGGAGACATGTAGAAGAACTGTAGTTGAGTAGTTGTAGTGTAGATGTAGTAGTAGGAGAGCTGTAGGAGAGCTGTAGGAGAGCTGTAGGAGAGCTGTAGGAGAGCTGTAGGAGAGCTGCGGGAGACATGTAGAAGAACTGTAGTTGAGTAGTTGTAGTGTAGATGTTGTAATGTGTATGGACTTCGACTAATAAAGCAACATTGTGGTCGAACCTGCGATTTTCTGGTAAAACAGTGTGAGTTATTCGTTGTCACGTCCTGGCGGTCCTGAACGATGTAGGTTTAAAATCGTGACGTGACACGATAGCTTGTAAAACCAGTCAATAAGTAGGTCATACCAAGTGTTGATGTACCGCTTTGTCAAACTATCATTTGCTTGCCGTTGCTTCGCTCGGACAGTTTTAATAAAAAATAGTTGTCATGCAGTTTGTCTTGACCTGATATATAGTAACCGCGACTATGCATTACAGTCGTGATACAAAAAATATATTTAATAAAACTGCCTGGCTGAAATTAGATACCAAAGGTTAGATTTCCATTGGTTTGGAATCTCGCATTAGGGGTGTTCCAAAGCCTATGGGACAATATTACGATATTTCGTAGTTCAATTGGATAAACCTACTGTGTCCCACAACGTTGGAACTGGTGGCAGGTTTTTACGAAACGTCAAGTCAAGTTTTATTCTCTAATACGATACAATGGTGTATGAGATAAATGTACAATACCCAGAGTAATTGAAAGTACTCAAAAAGCATTTAAAAATAATAATAAGAACAATCAAAGTTAGTTAAACTTACCAATTATTATTTTGATGAATATACCAATTTGTATTAGCTTATTTAAACTATGAATATTAAACAACAGAGAAATTGAAAGAATTAGGGTGATTAATAAAAAATTAATATCTAGTCAGAAATCGATTTATTTCGTCTCTTAAAGTGTCACATTGAAACAATAGATGAAATTTATCCCCGATCTCAGTTCTATTACACAAAGTAAAATACATTTCATGTCTATCAATATTGAACCATCTGCCTGGTTGTGTTACCCAACCTAAATTCAGTAAAACTATTTATTATTTTCTCCGGTAACAATGTCAAGCATGGTTCAAACTCGAATACTTCTTAACATTTTCTATAATACATTTATCACTGTGAGATACATTTGATGACCAAGTTTGAATATATTCATAATGAAGTCTGATGTTAAGAGAATTATTTAGCCATTTCTGATTAACGACATTAGGAAAGTACCAAACGTTAGAAAGACAATTTTCATACAACATATTTTGAACAGTTTTTATCCAATGTGATTCATACTAACTGTTATTTTTTAAGATGAGTAATAATCTGTACATTATCACCGATAACTTTGAATGTTTTCATTTTTCTAGGTTAATCCAGAAATTAGACATATTTTGCTTAATTTGTATAACTAGTGGTGGTCTGCTTAGTTCGCCATATATCATACATACATTTAGAAGTAGATTTGTTGATATGTAATACCACTCTACTTAATTCCAAGTGAAGTTTGTAAATTATGTCACAATTCTCATACCCCCATGCTTCACAACCATGTAAAAACATTGGTTCAACAGTATGCTCAAATAGTTGAAATGTTATATAAATTGGAAGAAGTAATTGTCGTGACTTTTTAATCAAACTATACATAGCTTTCTGTGCTTGCACGTATTGCCTTTGCTTGGCAAGAACAAACCTTCCATTATAATACCATGGAGTAATCCATTGATTTCGACCTTACGTTAGAAATACATTGTTAACGTTTATTTGACATATTAAACCATTAACACACTATATCTATTAAACTGGTAATCGCTTTTCACAGTCAATTTTACATGTTTTTTATCGTAACGTTTCAGCAGCTTTCAGCTGCCTTTACCAGACAGACTAGTTCTATATGGAGGCGTTGACCTTAACCCTCGAAGCTATGTGGCGGCACGGTGGTAACTGACTATGAATATACACACGCGGAACGATAAACAAAGAATGCACAACATTAACGAGATTGGGGATATCACATCGGTCAAGAGAAAGATGAAACAAAAGAATGTGATGGGAGATGGATGGGATGGGGGCCCACACCAATGGGACGGGGGGATGGGGCCCACACCAATGGGACGGGGGGAGGGGGGCCCACACCAATGGGACGGGGGGAGGGGGGCTCACACCTGCGCTGGTTGACCACCGTGCTCTCTTCTAGCGGGCAGTCTGTCTGATGAAGACTGCTGAAAGCTGTCGAAACAGTCCAAAGAGGTATAAATTACTGCAAAAACGCTTAAATTAAAATAAATTACTGCAAAAACGCTTGATAATATGAAAATGCCTCTGCCTCTGCCTCTTCCTCTGCCTCTGCTTCTTCCTCTTCCTCTGCCTCCTCCTCTGCCTCTTCCTGTGCCTCTTCCTGTGCCTCTGCTTCTTCCTCTGCCTCTTCCTCTGCCTCTTCCTCTGCCTCTTCCTGTGCCTCTTCCTTTTCCTCTGCCTGTGCCTCTTCCTGTGCCTCTGCTTCTTCCTCTGCCTCTTCCTGTGCCTCTGCCTCTTCCTATTCCTCTGCCTCTTCCTCTGCTTCTTCCTCTGCCTCTGTCTCTTCCTCTGCCTCTTCTTCTGCCTCTTCCTCTGCCTCTTCCTCAACCTCTTCCTCTGTCTCTGCCTCTTCCTCTGCTTCCCCCCTCTGTCTCTCTCTTTAATTTTCATATGCCGAAATGATTGTTAAATATTACGTTTGTTTCTTAACAATACTTTCGGTGTCGTTATGGGTCGTTATTTCGGGCTATTTCGATTATTCCATGATGCAATGTGCATAACGATGCCACAATGTGTACAAACAATGCAATATTTGGCATTTATTAGGCAACTTTTGGCATTACGTCGCAAATGTATGTGACATTTGGGTAACCCGAATTGCGACGGATTTTATTGTCTTTACTAACTTCCCCGCAGGCGTGTACACGGGCAGCGTGTACCACGACACTGAGCTAGAGAAAGCCGGCTTCCTGGGCGAGAACGTCACAGACTCGCGGGTGGTAGTAATCAAGACTCACCGCGAGATGGAGCTGCGGAAATACGATCGCGCCATCCTCATCATCCGGGACCCGTACGACGCCATTGTATCTGAGTATAACTGGCGCGTCTGTGGCAACCACTTGGGACGTGCGTACAGTCACGTATACAACACAAGTGAGTAACTCACCGCACCTGCAATCGTTGACTTCAACTAATGATATATTTAACACATATGGTTGCACTAAGACAGTTCGTGGGCACCTTCATTTCTAGAAACCTAGAAAACAGACAAGTATTCTCACAAAGTAGTGTTACGGTTTTACGTTTCCATCCTCCTTTAACAGTATAATATTAAACTGGAGAAACATTGTTAGCGAGGAATTCGAGGGAAAGAACTAGAACCATACATAACGTATGTAAAACTATGTAGTGTGACCAGTAAATGTCAATGTTTTCGCATTCATACATTACGAGTACAATATGATACCTTATGTCAGATTGTATTCAGTGTGTGTTACATTAATAACATTGTTCTACATACTTTTAATAATAATAATCTATTTTAACCAATATTTTAACAGATAGAAAGAGTTTTAGACTTTGTTTTAAGCCCTTTTAGTTATGTACTGTTATATCACCTGCATGTATTTATGATAAATTTACTAGTTATACTATTCAATTTAGTTATTTTTAAAATATGATTGAATATTAATGTAATTTAATTATTGCATCAAACGTGTTTACGTAAATGTCGTTTTATGTTAATGTAATTTTATTATTTTCTTTAAATTTTGTTTAATGAAATGTTAATGTCATTTAATTATCTGATTTGAAATTTTATTTATTTAATTGTATTCATCCCATAAATCCCGGCTAATCGTGTGTGTCCCAACCTCACTTTTCCGAACCCTTAAGACGGGACTGCAGTGTGTTACTTTCTCAAAAGCATCACATTGTATCTATGGTTTATGATCACATCCCGACATATGAATTAAGTATTATTTGCGGTACACATTAGCCTAATTTTATCTGCACAGCTACCTGGCACGAATTCGTTAACAAGTCAGCGGAATGTTGGCATCGCGTCAACTCGAGGTGGCTCAACGAATTCCAGGGAGTTGTGCAAATAGTCTTCTACGGCGACATGGTCAGCGATCTGGCCACGTCACTGCGCACCATACTAGCCTTCCTAGACGTGCCGGAAACCCGCGTCTACTGCGCACTGCGTTCCCCAAACGGCAGTTTCAAGCGGAAGTCAACGAATGTGGTAAGCCGGGAGCTGTTCACGTATGCGCAAAGACGTACGATCGATGGCTACCAAGAGAGCGTTTACGAGTTCGTTACGCAACAACAGGCACGCTTGCGAGCACGCATGCTACAAAAATAAGACGCATTCGCACGAGATGTGGTTGTATAAGTTATTGGAATTATTCGATGAATCGAACATTGGTCTAGCTGAACAAATGAACTATTGGCTGAACGATGTATGTCAGAACAATGACTATGGTCATACGAATAATTGAACGACCCTTCACATATATGAAGGTTAAATTGCTATACATACGTTGGTGTTTCATGCAACATCTTAATCAGAATGAATCCATTGCAGGATGTGATCTTGGAAGCGTATATTGTTTCGTAATTCGCGATGTAACTGTATATTGGAGTGGGTGCATTAGATAATCAGCTACATGTGCTCTTCCTCCGTGTTCCCTGCTGTACAAGGGTGAGGGTCAGGTAAAATATTGTCAAGCCACTCTTTCTCTTCTTTCTTTCCATAGTTTTCTATCGGTCGCTCCCTCTCTCCATCTTTCATCCTCCCCCGATCTTCTCATGTCACTCCTCACGCAGTCCTCCCATCTCAGCTGTGGCCTTCCCCTTTTCCTGCGTCCTTGACGTTTTTCCACCTCTGCTCTCTTTGCTAGTTTGCTTGCATCCATTCTTACCAAGTGGGCTGCCCATCTCATCCTGTTTCTCAGCAATCTTCCTGTTAGGCTGCATTGCATCCAAACCTCTTTCCTTAGGTCGTTCATCCTTCTTCTGTCCACCCTCTTTGTTCTTGTTATTCGCCGAACCCAGTTATTCCCACACACTTGCAGCTTCTGTTGTTGTTGTTCTGTCAACGCCACTGCCTCCAGAACACACAGGCATGCTGGTGTAACACATGTTCTCAGGAATTTCCCTTTCAGTTTTTTTATTTTTCTGTCAAACATGACTCCCTATACCTTTCTCCAAGCATTCGCTCCCGCTTGTGTCCGACGTCGCACTTCTGCCGTGCCGCTGAATGCCCATCCTCCGTAACCATTCCTCCAAGATACACAAAGCCATCCACTTGCTTGATCATCCAACCTAATGTTCAACTCCCCTCTCTGGTGTCCAACCCATATCACTTCTGTCTTCTCTGGGCTCATTCTCAGTCCGTGCTTCTCGAAAACCCTCTTCCATTCCTCCAACACTTCCTGTAGGTCTTGCTTGCTTTCTGCTATTATGGCCAGATCATCTGCGTACATCATCTTCCTGAAATATATATATATATATATATATATATATATATATATATATATATATATATATATATATATATATATATATATATATATATATATATATATATACACACATTGGCAATTGTTTGTTGGCGTGGCTGATGTCTTAGTCTGTATTACATGGGCCACACGAGAATAGTGTGTATTGCATCGTAGTTAACGTTCTTTGTAATATAATTCACTGAACGCAGGTTTTGATTATTTTTATGCATTACAGTTTGCTAGTAATTCGTAACAAGGACTTTGATGTGTAGACTGGATAGTAAATGATTTCGTTAAAAAAATATTGCTGTAAAATAAGCCGCAAGTTTGTGATTGGTATATGAATTACAGAAGTCATCCAATTAATATAAATGCATTTTGTTTTGCACAAATTGGAAGCCTAGCTACACTCCTCATCGCGTGATGATAATTGTTATTATCATCTTTCGTGGAGGCACCGAAACTACTTTGGCTTCAAGTCTGCAGGCATAAATGCGTGCATGCATTCAAACATACATTCATGCATACACGCATATATGCATGCATGCATACAAACATACATACATGCATCCACACATATTTACATGCATGTTTATTGATGCGCCATTTAATAAAATAAGTATGATATATATATATATATATATTGACACCGTATATAAATATATATATATATATATATATATATATATATATATATATATATATATATATTGACGCCGCACCCATCCTTTTCCGATGGGTTTGGTTTATATATATATATATCCTCTTCCGATGGGTTTGGTTTATAATATATATATATATATATAAACCATAAACAAAACCCATCGGAAGAGGATGGGTGCGGTGTCAATATATATATATATATAATATAAATTTATATGCGGTGTCAATATATATATATATTGACACCACATATATGTGTATATATATATATATATATATATAATATGCAGTGTCATATATGTGTATATATATATATATATATAATACTTATTTTATTATATACATGAACCAAACGCATCGGAAGATGGATGGATATGGTGTCAACGTCTTACTGTCCTGTACATTATACGTCTGTAAGCGATAGCAAATAATTCATACCATACTTATATGGAGCTTGTTGGTGAAATGCAGAAATGTACCTACTGATGACACCCACGGTTTTGGTTTAATTGTTTACATAATATATGTGTGTGTTTGTGTATGCGTGCGTGCGTGCGTGCGTGCGTGCGTGCGTGCGTGCGTGCGTGCGTGCGTGCGTGCGTGCGTGCGTGCGTGCGTGCGTGCGTGCGTGCGTGCGTGCGTGCGTGCGTGCGTGCGTGTGTATTTCGGTGCTTAAACCAGCACACAGAAATCCGCTTTTCTTGTGGGCGAATCAACATGTCTCCGTATGAAAGGTTATTATATATATATAGTACTATATATATATATATATATATATATATATATATATATAGAATAAGGTAAGGTATATATAATGGTTGTTTGAACGTAGAATGGAACAATTTATGTTGTCTAGCCCAGAGTATCTATCTATAACGCCTAGGCTGACGAAGACATATTGATAGCAACATGGACATCTCGACGACCTTCAAACGTGTGTAGGTAGGTATATATAATTATAATAACTTATTTGCACCTGGCGGCGGATGCCTTCCGAGTGTATCTCCCGACATGCCTTCCAAAGGGACCAGCGCATTAACCTGCAGGCAGCGCGTGATCAGTCCAAAACATAGTAGCATCAATATCAACGACCATACAACCTATTTCGCACTTTGCAATAAAATCACCCGAATAAGCTTTGAAACTTGAAGTGGACTTTTTCGCGAAATTAAGGACGACTGCAAGACTACTGGCCATTGGTTGAATGCAGCAAGGAGCTCGGTGTGCATAGTTTGGAATATGTTCCCTGTTTCAGCAGCAAGGTTTCGAAAAGTTGTCGTTATCTATGAATTACGGTTTTATTTTTTATCAGGAATTCCTGATGAAGGCTGCCGATGGCAGTCGAAACGTTGAGTAAGTAATCAAAATAGTTGCGAATGAAGAAAATTGTAATTCAGATGGTACCAAATATCTGCAGTAACGGGCAGTCCGTGCACAGATACCGCCAGACTGATCTCGCTGGAATGAATTGCGGTGTGTAATGGATGTGTTGCATCGCGTAAGAAATAATGTGTCAGGACTTGATGAAAGTGGATAGTGTCTATATTGTAAGCGGATAATGTCTGTATTGTAAGCGGATAGTGTCTGTATTGAAAGTGTATAGTGTCTATGTCGAAAATATGTATAAAAACACAATATTTTTTTTTTATTATGCTGCGTTACTCAATGTCCTGTTGCAATGACGTAACAAGTCATAAACAACAAAGACGTAACAAGTCATAAACAACAATGACGTAACAAGCCATAAACAACAATGACGTAAGAAGTCACAAACAACAATGACGTAGCCCTGCCAACAATTTCGTTATGTCACTCAACACTGTCCATTTTGTTGCCATGTTGCGGCAGTGGTGTTATGAAGCTTCAGTTTTTTTCTGGCAGTTCCAGATATAGTATTTCTAAGTAAATGGCCTTGATATAGATGAAATGACCAGGTGTGTATGGTGGAACACAGGGAATGCTAATTTGCATCATTCCAAATGTATTAACATTTATTGAATTTGTTTAATGACACATATCACACGGCCAACCAAAGCCTTTCACGCTAATATGGTTAATTAATTGAAATTTAAAACGGAAGTGAATAAATGGAAGATTGAGATGAACAAACCTTGCGATTAGAATAGGAGGCACGCCAAATGGCAATTTTATAGAGAGTTGTAGATTATTAGTGTAGTTCATTACCGTCAATTGTTATAATGCGATATTTAATATGTCGGAAACCAAAAACAAGCAACATTAATGCACTGAACGATCTGGGCGTGGGAGGGGCATTACTCCGTCAAGTTTTAACGATACCTGTGTATACAACAAACATAGAAAACAACACCTCATTGATCGTCCGTCCCAATCAAGAAAAGCGATTGAAAAGTTGGTCTCGGGTCTTTTGATAAGACATCGACCAACGCAGTATACGCCCATCTGAAGTTCACAAGGTAGGCCCTAAAACATACGTTATTTTATTCTGGTAACTTCTCGCGAGAGTCGGAGTTCACAATATGGCAATACGCTTAAAATAACAGGTGATACCATCGACGATGTCAGCTACTTTACATTCTAAATTATCACTTCGTTATTTAATAAGAAATGTTCTGTTCTGTTTAGCTTATATACTACGTCTCTCGGCCAAGTTTTTGTATGCTGATGACACACAGGTTTACATATCACTTTCACAATCAAATGCACAAGAATCTGTTTCTACTTTAAGTGATTGTCACACTGATATCTTATTTTGGATGGAATCATGTAAGCTAAAGCTTCATCCAGATAAAACAGACCTTACTATTATTGGCATTAACCATAAGTAACAACGAAATAGCGTCACCTGCCCTTTTCCAGTTAAACTGCTTGGCAGTGATACATTCCCACCAGATACTGTTCGTAATCTAGGTGCTGTCTTTGATAGTGACTTCAACTTTCGCTAGCATATTTCTGAAAAATATGTAAATCCTGTTTCTATCATATGCGTGATCTCCGTCGAATTCGGCGTCACATCTATATCTACTGCTATCAACGGCTTTAATTAGTAGCCGCATTGACTATTGTAATTCACTACTAATTAGCATTGCTAAAAGAGACTTGGCTAAACTCCAACGAGTACAAAATTGTCTGTCACTCAGGGAGCCTCGGTTTTCACAATCACTACCACAACCTAAACAGTTACACTGGCTTCCTGTTACTTATCGAATTAATGTTAAGCTGTCCACTCTTACATATCGTGCTCTATTTACACAACCACCCTACTTGGTTAGTATCCTGCATCTTTCAAAAACAGTCCGTGGTTGTAACACGTTATAACAGTCCGTGGTTGTAACACGTTATAACAGTCCGTGGTTGTAACACGCCGTAACAGTCCGTGGCTGTAACACGTTATAACAGTCCGTGGTTGTAACACGTTGTAACAGTCCGTGGTTGTAACACGCCGTAACAGTCCGTGGCTGTAACACGTTGTAACAGTCCGTGGTTAGTCATGCTTATTAGATATTTCCGAGTTACCAAATACAACGCTCTTTAAATGTTCGTGGTAACGATGACAAACAGGCATTATTGACATTGTAAGAACAGTGCACATGTAACGTACATAATGCTTCGCAGGGGATCATTCCGTTATGGGTAATTTCCTTTGTGTCCTTTGGTGTGTCAAGACCAATTAATTACAAATACCTCGATAAAGGAGCCAATGGGGAAGATGATTGCGGTGCCGGAGACTATTGTGATGTGTTTCCGGTGATGCTTCTGTCTATAAAAGCAACACGTAAAGGGCTTGGCTTCACATTTGCTCGCAGGTTGAATTTGCCGAACGTCGTTGAAGAAGCAACACTAGCCCTGCAGGTTAATTCACCAGGAGGACAATTGCGAGTAAGCTTTCTTTTGATTTTGGTTTGCTTTGTTTGCTTCTGGTATAACGCCAGATGTATTGCTCAAAACGGACATGACCATTTTAATTAACTGCATGTTTTTCATCTCGTATTGATGTCTTCTCTTGCAGAAATGACATCTTTGATATCTACAGCGACGGTGCTGATAATGGTCGCGGTACTACAGGCATCAGCGGACGACAGTGCGTACACTACCGCCGATATTCGCTCCTTCGCTCAGACGCGTGACCAAGATACAGTCGACGCCGTTGGCAAGTTACTGCGATACAGTACATTCCCCATGGAATCTGCTCAACCGACCATATCAACTTCAATCGCCCAACTCCTGACTACCCAGGAACCCCTGAACAAACCACACACAACAACCTGGAACATAAATTCATTTTATGTGGACAGGTTTTTGGCGTTGCTCAGAGATGTTGACAACAGCAATCACATGATATTTCGTCCCAATCAAGGAAAGCGATTCAGAGGTTGGAAAACCCATTATCGAATCTTTCGATCAGACCTCGGCAAACGCAGCATTCCCAGGGTAACCCGTGCATTGTCTTATTCTGGTTAGTTGTCACTAAAGTTATCATGAATGATGTTGCAATATGTTGAGCAAAGCAGGATTGAGTATACATTGTCAGTATCATAAATATAAAGAAAACATGTTTATTCTATACTCTTTGGTTTCGGACATTATCCGTGCACATGAACTACTTATTCTCATTCTTTATCAGTTTGCTTCTATTGAAGCATGAACTGAACTAAAACTACTTGTTAGCCGATAATAATTTATTTCATCATATATTATTATGACTTTTTATGTATTACATAAGATAGTCAAGTATCTCTCAATCCTAAAAATATTTGATGGAATGGTGTAGATAAGTAGCATTACATAGCATTTAACAGCTGGTTTGAGAGCAAATACACATGACTAAGAAACATTTCATATGTTACTCCATGCAATATTAGTAATAATGAAACACCTGGTAAAGGAAACGACGATGTTCCAAAACACGTCTAGTTTTCGGGACATCCGGTAACATTCCTCAACAAGTACCAAAGAGATACGGGCTTTAGGATGAAACTATGATTTACATAATATTGTGGAGCATTGTCGTTTTCTTTCACTTAATGCGAAAAATAATTTCGCTGGACACTGATGTATTGGCGCGCTTTGTCCTGCAAAAAAACACAACTTTCACGGACTATTCACCTTGTTGTCCTTATTACCGATCCTGACCGAACCATCATGGCTGTCTGGCATACAACGTTTATTCTTAGTCGATACAGCGTCCAAAGTAAAACAAGTGTATACTTTATTTACAAACATTGATTTGATGTATAGAATTGTGGCAATATAACACATACAGCACACAATTCTCACTGTGCCGTTCTTGCTACATGTATTATATGAACAATGTCAAACACGTGGCTTACAATATAGTAGATATGTTGTTTATTCTTTGTCTCTGATTATAAATACACATTCCGTCTTATCGCATGCACCATTTGTTACTGAAATAAGGGCGTGGCGAATGCAATATGTATTCACGTGTACAGTGTATCGGTTGCATACTCCGAGGACGTTGAATATACAACAGCGTAGACCTAGAATAAAGTAAGGCATAGTGCATTAGTATATATGTTCACTTCATTGAAGTATCAACGTTTGTGTATTATTGTATTGCATGTTGTCAACAATATATGTATTACGACTGTTCCTGTGCTAAATAAATGTATCACAAATATATGTACGTAGTATGTTTGTCGTTGAACGATGTTATTAAATGTGCAGAATGTTGACGGAGTGTTCATCTGTTGTCAATTTAGTTATGTGCTTGATGGTGTGCACGCCACTCAAACAGGCTTCTGATCGGCGGATTTGTTCTTTTCGTTGGTCTCAACTACACTATCGGCACCAAGCACCTCCCAATGATAATCAACATCCGTGGTTTTCTGTGCCAAAGGTAGATGACCTATATCACCCAATGGTTTTACTTGGTATATGCACACGTTCTGCTACGCATAATGGCGATGTTGTTCAAGGAAATGTTAATCTGCACTCATAATTAAATAGACGACATGGTGTGACGAGCGAGTTACTTTGCTCAGAAAAAGAATGTTACTGCTATGGCCAGCAGTGCTTCGTGACAGTAGAACTGATTACATCAAATGCCAGAGACATTCCCCAGCTACCAGAGCATTGATTCCTGTCGACGTCACATATAGAAATTTAATTATCTGCATATCTACATATCTACTATTGTTGAACATTTGCAATTACTTGATTTCCTTTGTTTCTATGTGAATGAAGTAGAGCGACATCTGAATAACGCATTCCATTCGGGCCGTTCATAATTGTTTTCATTTACCTATTCGTAAAAACCTTCCAAAGTTATGACAATGCATTTATATAGGACATACCAGCATAACCATCACTCTACGTTTACAAATATTTACCTCCAATAATTATGTTAAAGCCTTTTGTTTTTCAAGCGACACCAATCGTTTTCAACGAAGTTGTGAATTTCCAATATGTCAGACTGTGTGGCAGAACACAATAAGCCAGATGATATAAGTAGGTCACTTGGTGGGGAAGGCGGCATGCCGACTACCAAAGAGAGCAGAGATGATATAAGTAGGTCACTTGGAGGGGAAGGCGGCATGCCGACTACCAAAGAGAGCAGAGATGATATAAGTAGGTCACTTGGTGGGGAAGGCGGCATGCCGATAACCAAAGAGAGCAGAGATGATATAAGTAGGATACTTGGTGCGGAAGGCGGCATGCCGACTACCAAAGAGAGCAGAGATGATATAAGTAGGTCACTTGGTGCGGAAGGCGGCATGCGGACTACCAAAGAGAGCAGATATGATATAAGTAGGTCACTTGGTGGGAAAGGCGGCATGCCGACTACCAAAGAGAGCAGAGATGATATAAGTAGGTCACTTGGTGGGGAAGGCGGCATGCCGACTACCAAAGAGAGCAGAGATGATATAAGTAGGATACTTGGTGCGGAAGGCGGCATGCCGACTACCAAAGAGAGCAGAGATGATATAAGTAGGTCACTTGGTGCGGAAGGCGGCATGCCGACTACCAAAGAGAGCAGAGATGCGAACTATCGAGTCCGCAGGAAAAGTGGCAGACTACGTGTTAGATCTGAAGAAAGACTGCCTTTACAGGGATGTAAGAAAGACGACGACACGGAGCGTAGTCCTGCCTAGCAAGCGGGCACTAATTGTGATATTTATTAAGTTGGTGGCAGCATATCTACGATACCTTTATTAAGAGCCTACACAATACCATATTTGTTGGGCTCGAGATGCCAAATGTCATGACTTGCGACTTGGCATGGAATTAACAGAGATAACTTGAGACTTGACTTGGGGTTGGAGGTTATTCACTTGATACTTGACTTCACTTGCCAGTTTGTGACCTGCCAACAATACTGCCAAATGCAGGCTTAAAACGAACAAAAATAAATATTTCGTTACATCATTTTAAATAAATAACATGGTAATGCGGCGGCCGTGAGTTGAACGATTATTTTAATATTACTTTTACTTACATAATAGTCTTGGATCAGTGTGACTCGGATGTAGCGTTACCAGTCGTCTTCCGAGAAGCATTTCACCTGGGGAAGGTACGTTCGTGTCGACAGGCGTCGCTCTTAAGTTAAGCAACGCAAGCTGGATGTCAATGCCGTTTCACGTGATTTATTCCCCAAGATTCAACAAACTCCTTGAAAGGTTGTGCAGTGTACTGTCGACCATTGTCTGTCATGATCTCGTCCATCTTCGCTTGAAAGATGTCCTGGGGTGTGCTCAGTCCGAACGGGAGTCGTTGCCAACAGTATCGACCAAACAGTATTCGAAACGTGGTCAGTAACTGCGAATCTTCTTTCAATATGTCGGCGACGCTGTAGCCCTTCGGTCTGCTGAGCAGATCCCTACAGAATTCTTCGTGTGGCGTGCTGCTTATGAGTAACTCCAGCAATCGCTCATTACGCTACATGTCGCTAAAATTGCATTTCAGGCCTAGTGTCCTTGCTCTGATGACAAATTGGTCTAGAGACTCATCTGTTTTTTGCTTATAACGCATAAAGTGCAATCGGTTTATTCTGAAGTTGGTGTTAACTTTGAGCTGGTTTTCGAAGAACTGCCAATGTTCGTCTGGTTTACGCTTCTCTTCATCCGTCAAACCACTCACGTTTAACCTACGTAGTTCTTCATCTCCAATGCCTTTGCTTCATCACTGTCGATATTCTCATCTTCGAAGTATATAATTTTTTTTTTTAATAGTGATATCGCGTCCCCTAGAAGGTTCAGCCTACTGTTACGTTTCCCATTGACGACCATGTTAACGTTCTGCACGATTATAAGAAAACGAAACCATAAAAAAATTCTGAAACTTCTTTCCTGCCGTTGCCATCATCTCAATGACATGCTGGTCGAGGATTGTCAAAATCACATATTTCTAACTCTTTTAAAATGGCTGAACGTGACATAACCGTCAATGTTTACCAATTTCTGCATTAATTACTACGCACACGTGCCTCGTGGCGAAAAAACTGCCAAAAATCCTTCCGCCTATTCAAATCATCTAAACATCCAGTTACACTGCCAACATGTTCTACCAGAAAACTTGCCAATGTACCTGCTCAAATGCAGTTATGTCAGATGACGATGTTTTTTAATAACACATACCTAAAATTATTCTGCCCTACATTCGTCTGTAACACACTAGGAAGTGTAACTGAGGCATGGTCTCTAGATCATCGCATGACCAGTCCATTATAGGGTATCATGAAGACATCGTGTGTATATTTCAGGGGATTGGCAAGTCAATGTGAGGTTGCGCCATCTGGCGATCAACTGCATAGTTGTTTTGCGTTCCTCGTGGCCGAGTGTAAATCGCGTTCATACATTTTGTTCACTTTGAGTTCGTACACATTGGCAATTTTAGGGCTTTTAACTCAATCTTTTTAACTCAATTCTTTCCATGCAATATCGCGGTGTGTGCCCTACCGTTTACCGTTATGCCACCATGACATAATGTCTCTTGGACATAATTATGTGAACAAACAATCAAAGTGGTTCTATTGAGAACACCTAAACGCTAGATCAGCAGAATAACATCTTCATATACCGCGTGCGACCCGAATCGGTCTAAGTTATACTCGACGTATCAGTCCGAATTATACTTAGTAATAAGCAGTATTACAACAGAACCCAAGGCCATCAACCAGCCATCTTCCTCTAGAGACAGCAACACAGAACATACCAGTTGATCTCGGTACGGAGCAGTCAGCACAAACAAAACTTCAATCTTATCCAGCAATCCAGAAGTGTCCAAGAACTTATACAGCAAAGGCTGAACAAGGTCATCCCGTACATCCACTGTTCAACCACCACGAACGAGCAGTCGGACAGTTCATAGAACTCGCTGCTGCCTTATACAATTCCAGAAGAAGGCCAGTGATTGGCAACATCTATGAAGGCGGCAAGCTGAAACGTCTTCCTGACCAACGTTGGACAAGTCACTATGAAAATGTCAAAAAAAGTTATGATTTGCAGTCATGCTGCGCTAGTTGATGTGCTTGACGCCTCGACACGCGCAGCTACCTTGCCTGGTGGTGTAAATGCTCTTGCCGCTGGCATAGCGACCTCAATACAAGAACCAAAGTTTCTCTTCATCTGGCATCTACTTCACCCAGTGGTTGGACTTCTCCAGCCGCCTCATCGCCTGTTGCAAGCAGAGATGACTGACTTGGCATTAGTTGTAGACGTGATTGAACGCGACATCTTGGCAGTAACAACTTTGAGAACAGATGAGCGATTCCAAGACTCGCTGACCACAACGGGAGCAAAGCTTGCAATGCAGTCACACGAACTAGGACCGACACAAAAACAGCGGAAGTTAAACGCATTTTTATCGGACAGCGTAGTGGAGACGACGGTTGGTCAGAGCAATGACGATACAGCGATAACATCCGAAACGAAGAAGCTGTACTTCTCCGTCATTTTACTTTACTAGAACTAGACGCCCGGTTCGGTGAACGCTGTAAGCCAGTGTATACAACCTTGATAACACCTAGCGCCAACGGTAATGATTTTCTTGATGTCAAAAAGACGGTGTCATTGTTGGAGCTTATTCCAGAACCCATCATTGAGAATGATCTGTGCAATGAGGTAGAAGTTGCAAAGCCCCTGATCCTTTAAAAAAATCACCCAAGGACACAACATCTTCCAAAACATTGCTGCGGTGCAGAAAGTTGTCGTTACGTACAACAAGGCGTTTCCAATGTTGTACAGAGTTCTTTCCTGTGCTCAAACATTTGGTGCTTCAATAGCAGTTTTGGTGGTATCCCATCAACTCCAAGTTATTTTTATCTTTCATCTTCTTAATTGTCTTTGCTATCATTTCAGAAGTTACAAATAACTGCCCTAAATGATCTGATTTATCGCCCTCAAATTTAGTAAATGGAATTGAGCTGATATTTTTTGTGATAAAAGCTGAAATTATGTTTCCACTTTTGTTTTCCAGTGGTCCGACCTTACCTCGAACTTTCTATTTACTCCTTACATAAGCATAGAAACTCGATCTTGCTGTCATTTGTTATATTACCTGTCAATAGTTTTTCAAAGGTTCTTTTGGATTTTCTAATTTCAGTTGTGGCTAGTGTTGACCACTGCGTATAATAATTATTATTACTGGTCTGCTAACAGGCAGAATTACTCAAACAAATAGTCTCAATGCCAGTTGGACATGCTACGTTTATTTATAGATGGTGGAACACTGCTACATATAAAAGACGAACTCTGGCACAACGGAACTACGGAAACTACATAAAACACGAATCTTTAACAGCTAGGTTAAGTGCCTCTTTGTAATTTGTGTAGTCTTCTACATGTAGGAATATTATCAGACAGTAGATACGCCGTGAGTAAAAACGTCGCTATTGCGACAATGCAGGGGTCGCCAGTGTCGGCGTGGTTGGTGAATTTAACAGTTGGTAAGAACTCGTCTTTAGCCCCACATAGATGGGATGAGACCCCGACAGTTTGACATAAAGTATTCTTCATAATCGTAGGTGTTTATAGCTAGTAAGGTTTTGAAGATACCGGATTGAGTTTCATTGTGTTGACAATGTATTATGCATTATTGTCCACCGCTTTTTTCATAAAGGTCGTATATTAATTTAGCACTGTCTACACAGGTAGTTATGCACCGTTTGGGATCAGACTAGATGCATACGGTATTATATGTTGGTAATATTGAGCTGAGTCAGACATCGTCAATACCCTACATATTGCTACATGTAGATAAACTTAATGTTAGAGACGATTATGTGTATTACTAGTAGCTGGTCGAGTGATATGCGTAGCCTGTGTTTTGATTGTGAAATCAACGTTATAATGAATAACCGTTCGAGATGGTCGACGTAAATGCATGTGGTACTCCTAATGAGAATGGTTATATGCTAAATAGCGGAACCGTAGTTATAATCGCTAGATGGCGATACTGGCGATATGTGTTTTAATAACACTTCATTACAACCACCAGAGAGCGACACCTTACAGTATATATCAATGTCGTAATGCTATAAATTGCTATTATTTTAATAGTATTAATAGTGTTTATTATGCTTGCAGGGCATGAGTCACCACTTCTCCTTATTTGGGAGATAATTAAAAGTTCCGTTAACTGGGGTTGTATATATATCCCCAGGTGTCGACAGGTGTTTCTTCCAGGACATTTATTTGTTTTCTTAATGGAACACATTTCCCACTAATGCCATCAGTATCATCTTTTCAACAGGTTCAGCATTCTAAAAATGTATCTAGAAACACTATAACGTTCGATCGCTTCGTTTGCAATATTGTGACAATTCGTAATTTTTAACTGCGCAACGTACAGTTCATTTGTAACATGCAAGTTAATTGTAACAGTGCCGGTGATATATGCTGAGTGGCGCCACGGTCAGGAGTGTGGTGTGTATATGCAGTGTAAGCTACTGTGCGAGTACTGAGACTGCGGCTGAATGAGAGTATTAGACTGGGACTGAGTCTGAGTGTTGTCTCGAAGATAAAGCCAATGTCAATGCCCATAGCCATAGCCTAGGCATAGGCATATAGGCAAATGCAAAGCCAAAGGCAAAGCAAACGCAAAGCAAACGCAAAGCCGGTCCAAGCCCAAGGCAAGGGCAAGGCAGGTAGCACCTGTATAATAATATCTGAGTAATGATGTATCAAACAAAATGAGGCAAAATCTGGCGTGGAGCAAAGAAATCTTTGGCAAAAACAACGCCGGTGGCGGTGACTAAACAATAATTGTATTACGAATAAAATGATGCTCTCTCTCTCTCTCTCTACGCTACACGACGCCACCGTCGATAATTATAATTCGAGCCATCTATAAAATGGTGCTGATTATATTTGTACTCTTATAAAAAATATCACCAATTCAATTGAAAATATGAAATGCTAAATCCGATCCGTTGTGTACCACTGGTAAAGACGAAGCAAGCAGAAACTATACAGTAACTGAAGTTGAACAAACTATACAGTCACGCATTTTAATCCACTACGTGGCGCTAGTTATAAGTCGATATAAAGTGTGGAATAGTCCGTTGTATATGAAAATAAATGTGAAAACTGTCCTAATTGTGTCAATTTGTAAATACAAACAAATACAAATACAAAGAAATATTACATTCAAAGGAAATTGCTGTAATGTGCAAATTCTATTTCCAACGCTATAGTCGAATATTATTAACAAACACTACTCCAGCTGGCGCGATGGCCGTGATCGTATAGTGGTTAGTACTTCTCGTTGTGGCCGAGAGAACCCAGGTTCGAATCCTGGTCACGGCAGAGAGCTGTGCATTCTCTCTGTCATGGCATGTCAGCTTTGTTTTGATATTTCTGTGTTCCTTTGTTAATACAACCATGTATTAGTTTTTTTACTATTTACCCACATTAAATTCTTTGTACCTTTAAGAGATCTTTAAGCAACATTACTCATTTTCATCAACAGCCCCCATGTTAACACAAGAGTAATTTCACATGATTAACAAACACGTGTCAATAGTAAGCATACTTTCTATACTTTATTTGCCTAACACATTACATTAAATGAATACATGAAAGAACACGTTTATGCACACATATAACAACCAATCTTATGCATAATCAGCTTTCAATATTTCATGCATTCCATCTTTCTACATGCAAGGTATGCAACAAATTGTACTCTCAATTCAGGCAACTTTTGACAACACTGAATTCAACCAGTTATTCAGAGGAAGATAACCTTTGCAGTATCATCAAATTCATGTACCAATTTCTACTGTTTTATGCCAAACCTTGCTGTCAAAATCTATGCTGGATTCATTAAACGGGTCTTGAAACATCAGGAACGAAGATTGTATGATATTTAACATTTGTATGAAACATAGTAGTTCTCGACCTTAAGAGTTTTTATGACAGGGTGCATTTTAACTTTTATTTCTTGTGCAAACAGAATAAACAGGACAGAAATGTCACAATTTCAAACAACGATACGAATCATGGGCAGAGAGAACAGTGAACAGACAACCACTATTGGAGCGACACCAATATACCCAGTACTTTCAGCTACACATAATGAACAACATCATATTATCATTCAGTAATAGAGCCATACATCTATATTTTACAATATTTCTCGACTAATATTTATATGAACACAGTACAGCCACCATCATTAAATCGAAATAGTTTAATATATAATACACTTAGCTACATGGTAGCAATCAGGTACAGCTCTAAAAAAATTATTGTTTTTATTGAGTGGCATGGAAGTTCCACTTATTTATTTTAAATCCAAATGTAAGTCCGACTTTAACAACAAATTGCAAAGAGTGGAACCTCGCTAATCCGGATGGCAATAATCCAGAAACCTCATCATTAGGACATCATTTCTGAGGAACAGAATTTCCAAACACTAGTATATCCCGTTAATTGTATGATTCACTAATCCAGAAAACTTGTTAATCCGGACACAAACTATGGGGACCAAGGTGACCGGATTAACGACGTTCCACTATAAATATGTATTTTTAAACCAGTAATCTTGTATATATGTACATTATGTATATACATCATAAGCAGTAAATAAATGTTGTAAAAGAAGAATGTGAAAACCCGAAAGATTATGTATTGTTTTGAAGGACAGTTACCCAAAGGATATGTAACTACATTTGCATGCAGAATATTAGTTTTCATGTAGCAAAACTGTTGCCTGTTTTCTTTGAGTCATCAACTAGTTATAGTCTACCAGATATATAACATGATTCCTCATATTATTTTCAAACAATTCGCATTCAGGACTATACGTTGCATAATGGCAATCCTGTTAAATAATATGAAACTAAACAACAGCTAATAAACCATATGCAAACGAGACAATAATTTTAAACATTGTTGTTTTTTCAAACTACCAATCTCAAAATACAACAAGAAAATAACTAATTTCAACGCCATCAGTAAACTTGTCATAATTAATACAGGTACCGTATTCGACCCAATAAGCACACAGTACGTTTAAAAAAAATTGGGCCATGGAAAAACGTCAAGGACTCTGTTCTTACAAGCGTACACCAAAAGTTTTTCCACTCTAGTCAAATTACAATAATTATGGATCCCGCTGATTAAAAAAGGGGGTGTATGCTAATTAGGGCATGTATGCTTAATAGGTCGAATACGGTAATATATACATATATTGGATCACTTTGTGATAATTTAAACAAACAATACACTTTAAAGATAATTAATTATTTCAGACAACATTGTAATGCGCCTCTGCAAAAATCACAAACAACGTGTCAATAAATGTTCTTGACCATGTACACAATACTGCACATATATATAAATATATATATATATATATAATTTAACATCGGTGTAACTTGTTCGACTAAACTGCTTTCGTGAACTGATCAATATTTCAATGTTGTTACATTTCCCATTTCCATCTGTACGAATGACAATTAGTTCTTCAGTTGATCGTTTGGCGCGCCACTGTTGCCCAGTTGCAATACTTCTTCAGGTAGAACAGCATGCTGCAAGCAAATAAATGGCACAACTTTTGTACTAATGACAAACGGTGAAAATTAATCATTCACAGGTTACACATTACACAAATACAGCAATTTATATTTGCTATGGTACGTTTGACCTGCGAGAACATGCACATTTTAGGAGCTTACACAATGGTAAATTCATACCTACCTATTCCATCCTGTTTCTTCACCATTTAATTAACTAATAATAATAATCTACAGATACAAAAAATAAAAAATTTAATATCTGTAATTGATCAGTTATATTGCACAGTTGGCCCTTCTGATGTGGCATATTTAATGTAATAAAGAGTTAAAACACAGTTCTCAACGAAGAATATCGTTTTATACAAAATCAGCCGTGTTTCTGCATATAAATGGAATTACTAAAGAGAAATCAACAGAAATCAATGGGATTCACTCTTGAAATTTGGGTAAATTTTGACCTGGTTTGGTTGATCAGTTTTATCCGTGGCAATAATGATGCAATCAATGTAATATTTTTAACTCATCAGGCTCCGATAGTTTGAGGGCACACCAGAACCATACATTTTTCAAAAACAAATAGGCAAAGTTACAACCATCTATGTACCCTCCGGGTCACATCTGTGTCCTGCTGATGGTTAACAATGTATATTTAAAATTGTAATACAACATATTTGTATTTGATCAAGTGTATATGTATTTGAGGTGTTAAAATACGTTACTTTGTACGTCATCAAGTGTATTTGAAATGTTAAAATATGTATACATTATATTGGAAAATTTTAAATGCAACATATTTTTTATATGATCCACCAACTTGTCTTTGACTCCAAGTTGACCTCCAACCCTGGATAATGAAGGAAGGGAATGAGTACACTTACGCAGCAGCCCCGAGGAAGAAGGTGCAGGCGTGGGTGAAGAGGAGGGCAGGGAGGTTCTCAAGGCTGAAGGGTCCAGCCCTCATCACCCTTGTGTTACGCACACTCAGTTTGTGGCGGCTGGGATGTTTGAAACGTCCGCTCCACTCACTGTAACGTACAACATAACAGTGTCGGGTTCTTAGTAGTAACAGTTCTTATTAACATATCTAATAGTTTAAATACGTGACTTTCACTGTCTTTACTCGTTGGCTTCTTCAATACAAGATGAAGGGACCTACGAACTTCCACACATCTATGATGACATAGTCCTATCAGGACGTCAATTGTACCGAAGAAGCCATCTTGGAAAGACGGCAAAATTAAATCTCTACAGGCATTTAAACGGTTGGATATGAACTGTTATTATGAAGATGAACTATGATGATGAACTATCCTGAAGAATATTCAACAAAGTGTCAGGTTCTGTATCCTGACCAGGTGATGTGACAAATGATCTGCATGGTTCTCATACTTTGCATGAAAAATAAAACGTTGTTGAAAAAAAGTATTGTAAAAGGCAAATGTAGTTTGTTTCTTGAACAAAATAGTCCAGTAGCAAGCTTCTTTAACCAGATGACCAAAACAATTTGATTGCAAGATGCCAGCTATTTACAGCAAGAAAGAAACATATACACAATATGTATGCATAGTAGAAATTCAGACCATAAGCTCCTGAAATTAAAATTATTTAATTATTTAAGAACTAGTAAATACATCACACATAAAGCACAGGTACCATCAAATAAACAACAGAAGAAGGTCTGTCTGTTTGTCTGTTCCCTCATATCTCTGCATGGGGCTGACATTCTATAGGTGAGCTTGGGGGCCCACGGGGCTGACATTCTGTAGGTGAGCTTGGGGGCCCACGGGGCTGACATTCTGTAGGTGAACTTGGGGGCCCATGGGGCTGACATTCTGTAGGTGAACTTGGGGGCCCATGGGGCTGACATTCTGTAGGTGAACTTGGGGGCCCACGGGGCTGACATTATGTAGGTGAACTTGGGGGCCCACGAGGCTGACATTATGTAGGTGAATTTGGGGGCCCATGGGGCTGACATTCTGTAGGTGAACTTGGGGGCCCATGGGGCTGACATTCTGTAGGTGAACTTGGGGGCCCATGGGGCTGACATTATGTAGGTGAACTTGGGGGCCCACGGGGCTGATATTATGTAGGTGAGCTTGGGGGCCCACATGGCTGACATTCTGTAGGTGAACTTGGGGGCCCATGGGGCTGACATTCTGTAGGTGAGCTTGGGGGGCCCATGGGGCTGACATTCTGCAGGTGAGCGTGGGGGCCACAGGGCTGACATTATGTAGGTGAGCTTGGGGGCCCAAAGGGCTGACATTCTGTGGGTGAGTTGGGGGCCCATGGGGCTGATATTCTCAAGGTGATCTTGGGGGCCATGGGGGCTAACATTCTCTATGTGAGCTTGGGGGCCTTGTGGCTGACATTCTCTAGGTGAGCTTCGGGGGCCCATGTGGATGGTTTGTACATTAAACAAATCTAAAAATCCTCCCGGGATGAGAAAGTTACGAAGGAACTTACATCATACGTTTACATAAGTTCCTTCATAGAGTATGAACGCATCGTGAAACTAGCTGTGGTACATTGATTTGGGGACACAAAGTTGTATCCATCATTTCAGTTCTATGGACATTGTCCTGCCAAAATTTGACTGGGTACTGACACTGTCTGTACATGATTACGCTGACTGTAACAATATCTCACCTGGGTGGTGCCACTTCGGGGCGACTTGACCAGTCCCAGATCCAGTCATTGTTTCCCTCCTCCCTCAACCCTTTGCAGTCCTACAACAGCAAAACAGACTAAACATGAGAGGGCAGATAACTGAAGGGAGAGAACACGGCAGATAAGCCATGTGAAACAGGGAGACAGAGGGATAGAATGACAGTAATAGACCATAAGAGGAGAAGGGAGATGTTGAAAAGATGGCTGCATGGAGAGACATTGACACAGGGATAGAAACAAACATGGAGAATGGGAGAGGGGGTAGGGGAGGGGGAGGCAGAGGCTGCAGTTAGTGGGAGAGGTAGAGAGATACAGAGAAGGAAAAGATATACAGGGAAGAGAAAGAGGATGAGAAATAAGTAGATGGGAAGAAAGAGCAGATACAGGGAAGACAAAAAGAGGGGTGAGAACGATTGGGAGAGAGAAGGGGAGGTGGGAGGAGGGCATAGAAGGAAAAGTTAATGTTAAATAGAAGTGCATCTCTCAAATTGAAGCACAAACTGAGATATAACACAACTTCTCAAATGAAAAGAAATCTAACTGGAAATGATCAATGGGGTATCTATATATGTTTCCAAAGGGAGCAAAACATGTCCATATGTTAGGAAGCTGGGAAACCACAGTCATGGGTCCCTCAATCACAAAATACTCCTACAGTGTGACTCTTCTACAAGGTTGTTAACAGGAAACATGAAAAGGAAACAGTGTGCAACAAGCTGTGAAAACATTGCCGCGGACACAATACTGAGGCAACTTTAGAATCATCTGTTGTAAACAGAATCTAGTGTGGGAACTTTGCCAACTGCGTCAGCACAATGACAAAGTGGCAAGGACTGTCGATCTGACACATGAAAAAGGTAATAAATTCCGATCTTCACTTTGGTGACAACGTGTGCCTGTGCGTGATGACAAACACATGGACGTGCCTGAGCGCATGTTGGTGCTACGTGTGCACATGAATGTCATGCACAGTCATGACACCAACGTGTGATGTTTGATTGGCCATACCACGAATCAGGCGTTTTGATTTCCGATGGTGCAGTAAATGACAGCGACAGTATATTAAGTGTGGGTTTGTCGCATTAGGGACTAAATGGTACACGTGTAACACGCCAGATTTACACCTGGCTCCAGTGTATGCCGCAGCTTGTAAATGTAAGCACTGCATCAATGGTGAATTTAGGCGGAGGCCACTGTACCATACCCCCCTGGCTTAATTGATAAAATTTGGTTGTGTAGCTACAAGGCAGCATGGGTGACTAGGCTTGTCTCCTGTTTGTCTCCCCCGTTTGTCTCCCCCCTTACAACATTCTAGATACGCCACTGCACTGCATCAACAACATGGTGTGGATAATGAATCATGAATCTATTTATTACAATCACATTTATGCATCCAACAGTGGATGCATGAATATATAATATAATATTGATAATAAATGTAATTATTGTTATTTGACCAATTCAATAGTAGATTCAATTCAATAGTAGAAATGACAAAAGTAGGTAAAATAAATAGTAAAAATTTCAGTTATTTAAAATTACTTCACTGATACACTACAAATGTTTGACTATGTATATTTAACTAATTTACTCATGTAATTCCAATGATAACATCTGTTCCAGACTATCTACCACAGGCTAGTTCTCTGCCTGTCCACTTGATGCTAAGGTGTTGAACTGCCTCATGTTGACTCATGACCCAGGTAGTATGTAGCGTGACAATAATGTGTTACATCTTTCACTTACATTGGCAAATCAGCTGAAGTCACACCTATGTTAATTAGTCAATGTGGTCATAAATATGGATGCCCTAGTAACAGAAGCCTCATAGATAACACAATCACATGTGCACACCTGTGCGTGTTTGCATGCGTGCGTGAATGCCTGTGCGCATGTGTGTGCATGCATGTGCTGGTGGGTGCATGTATGCAATGCATGGTTAAGCGATGGTAGAGTATCAGAGATAGGTGCAACCTATTAGAAAGGCAGTGGTATGAAAATTGTCATTTTTCCAAATGAAAACAAGGATAATTGGAAGTTGGAAATAAGAATCCCACTTATTTCCCTTGCTTCAAAAAACTAAATAAAATACAGTATTATTACATCATGCACTGCCTATAGTCAACAGAGAAGGCGATATATATTGACCATAACACCAGACCGACAATTATGGGGAATAAATATATAACTACCTTTATTTTATCTGAATAAGATCATAATTTGGAGAAGTACCAAAATAACACAGTAACCGGAGTAGAATGACATAACTCATCCAAAAAACTCCTGGGAGGGTGGACTTCAGTCACGTAAGCACCGTCTGGTCTATGGTACAGACAAGGTGAATCTAGCATAAACATCGAACTGTTTATGTAAACAACATGTATCCACAAAGGCAGATACATTTTAATGGTGATGTTGACTGTGACACCGCATATAATATAGAAAGTGGTCTACATTCATGAAGTATCAACTGATGGAAAAGCCCTGGCCTCGGTAGCTTTCTGTGAATAAAAACGTGTCATGACAGTGTAATGGCTCCTGTTAAGACTACTTAGCCTTTTAATGTCTGCACTGCAACAGGGCAGATGCAAACTAGGAACCAACCCTGGGCTACCATCTTTATGAGGGAATTATATCAGGTGAGGTTAGTAGGTGCCTCAAGGGCTTGCTGCTTCAAGCAGGCTGCCTTACCAGGATAATTTTACCTGGTAACTTGTTACATGGGATATCTATAGACAAACTTATGCAACTGCAGAATGGTCATTTAATTTTAATTAAAGGTCCTGATTGAGTAAATATCATCTATGTTCTTCACTGCACCAAGTCTGCATGATTTGAGAAAATGTATCAATTACAAATCTGTAGAACAAAAAAAGCCAGTTACCTGAAGTAAGAAAACATGTTCTTCAATGATACATAGTTCCTACACGACTTTATACATGTGAAAGTTCCTACATGACTTTATGTATGTGAATCATGGTCGATGACAAACCAATCAGTAAAGCAACAGAACGGAAAAGCAACAAAAATGTGGGATTTTAGATGACTGCTTCTAGAGTATCATGAAAAAAGGAAGATGATGTGCAAAATCAGGAAACGACAAGCAGAATTGCTAGGTCATGTGATGAGAACGAGAAAACAAAGGGGCAAAGAAGCAGAGGTCAGCAAGTAATTTAAATCCTTCATCATCTGGCAGCCAGGCTAGGAAAGAACACAACAGAACTGTTACAAGACACCTGTGATGGTAGGAAATGGACGATCATGATCGCCTACGCCTGCAACAGACACTGTTGGTGATGATAAGCCAAAGGATTGGCCCAGTACCAGTTCTACTAGTGAAGAGCTTGTTGACGTCCACATACAGCCAGCCTCCTCCCCGCTACTGGTCTAGACTGGTTCAAGTCTGACCCAGTAACACCTCAGATAAGTATACACAATCTTACAGAGCTCTGTAAGTTGCCTTAATCTACATATCTTATTTCTGCTGCAACTAGCCCCATACAGTACCATTTCCGGGACCCTGACAATTTGTCCTCTAGTGTTTTGCTACCATGCTCATATTTACGTAAATATGAATTTATAAAAATAAGAAGGGTTTCATGAATAAAAAGGATAGATAGTGCAGAAAAGAAATAGTGTCACCTTTCATTGTGTTCGGTTTGGCATTTATATAAATAATAATACACTATTTCCAGATCACTGTCAATTTGTCCTCTAGAATATTGCTATCATGCTCACATTTATATGAATTTATATAAATGTATCTCATAAATGATAAAGGATCAATAATAGAGTAAAGAAATAGTGTAGAATATAACATTAGCTTATGTCTTGTGGTGTAGCAATTACAAATACATAGACCAAGAAATGATTCCGTACCAAGCCTATCAACAGAGCCTGCTCCCTTCAGGTATATGGCTCTTCCTAGGCACCCTTCTAGGCTGGTTCCCAGCCAATCCAGTAATTAACACCTGATATGGGTATACAGGTTCAGTGCCTTCCCCTCTCTGTTCTGTTGCTTTTGGCTCTGGTCTAAAGTTAGGCTATTTGCCATATGGTATGTTGTCCCATACTTGTAAAACATTTTTATTTAAATGTAAACAAACAAATATATATATATATATATATATATATATATATATATATATATATATATATATATATATATATATATATATATATATATATATATATATATATATATATATACATATATATACACATGTGTGCAGATGTGGATTACTTTCAATTCACATGTTCAGAGATATATGGCTGACAGAACAGATTCACCAGATGTGAAGAAAGCCATGACTATATCCATGTGATGTTGTTAACCAGCAGATATCAACATAGCTCTATAGCATAAATACCTGGGCATGACCAAAAGGTATACCTGGGGCAAACATGCCCAAAACATGATTGATTCATGACAACTGACTGCAGTTGGACTGGCTGGCTCAAGTTTCAGTCTCTCACTTCACTATTTCCAGGGAAGGTTGTTTACCACGTTACCTGACAGAGGCTCCCATCAACCTATAAATACCCACCAATATTATGGCTTGACATTACTTGAAAGGTGGGTTTCTTTGGGAATAATGTTATGCGGTTACGGATTTTCATATTGTCTTAAATTTAGTTTTGTTAAATGTTCACATTACCTGTGCATACATCTAAGCATTCAGTAATGATCACAAACATATGTATGCCTCTTCCACACTGAGGTTAATCTGCATGTGCAGCTTAACTCACATGAGAGACATAACACTTTGTGTTAATTGAGCTATGATGACATACCAACAACGAATAACAAACAACTGTTTGAAATCTGAACTGCAGAATCCTAGCTCAGGTTGATATGTCAATGTTTATTTGCACATAGCTGTGATTTAATGGGTTTCTTAGGTTATTCAAGGTTATAAAATCTGGGAAACAAAACATGTTTTCCAGGTTCTGCAAACCTGAGATGACCCAAGTGTTGCTTTTTCTTATCAGAAATATATTCTAAAATACTGACTGCAGTCTGTCTTGTTTCCTTTTCAGTATTCTCCATGACAGCCTTTGTCTTTGCCTTATTCTGCCCACCTGGACACACTTTCACAGCTACCATCTGATTACATCTGTTCTTGGCTGCTTCATCTTGCTCTTCCTTGTATCATCTGTATGCTCCCTGCTTGTTTCTTGTTAAGCTTCTGTCCAATTGATCATGCAGCATGTCTGGTGGCTTGTAATAGTCAACAGCTGTTTTCTGAGCAAATCTTAACCATATGTCACTGTCTGAACTGCAAACATTTTGTGCACCTGCATGCAGCAAGAGTTTCCATTGAGTATGTCCTCCATGGTGTTGAATGACCCTTCCACCTGGGTCCCTTGGAAGCAGGAGATAAGAACGGGTATCATCTTACAAAGGGAAGGGTACTTCTTCCACTGCTAGGTAATTATGTGCCCACTAAATGTCAACACCAGTGCCATGATGAATGCAGAGTGCTCAGCCAACACACCAAGGATAAGTGCCTGAATGATTAGATCACAACTTCCACTACCACATGACATAATAACCACAACATAGCTAACTTCAAAATAATCACTAGCTATCTATATTAGCATTTATTACCCAACATGAGATTACACACCGTTTTCTAAGCAACTATCAACAATGCTATGATACAACCAAGCATTGTTAACTTTTTGTCAATGTCAGTGATAATAAAATAACTTGTGTTACACCTACCAAAGTACTTTGCAAATGCAGCTATTAAACTGTAAAACTGTAGTCCGCATATCAATAAAATGGACTAATTGTAGCTTGTCTACATGTACAGTAAAGAAAATAATCACATTTCCCCTAATTAGTGCTTCCTTCCGATTTAAGACATACATAATAAATGATATAGGACTTGTTTACAATAGAGAGCATTGTACAGTACCACAATAGCATAAAGAGTTTAACATATTATACTTGTTGATCAAATGATCTGAAAGAGACGATTGGGGCTTGGTTCCATGTCATAGACATAATGCTGGATGTGACCGTTGAAGTAGGTGGCCCGAAGGCACTAAAAATAATGCTGTTTGTTTGCCACAAATACGTCCTCATACAATGTTTATCAGTAAGAACGTGATCCCTTATTAACACCAAACCACGCCCACCATACTTCACTGTGTCATTGCAAAACATAAAGCACGACACCTGGCTTATTTGTGTTTTTGAGAAAGTCCTCGATTGTCAGTTATTTTATTGCTGCTACCGACATCTATTTTGACAGATTTCTGTAATCAGTCTGCTTGAAATTTTTTCCTGAGTTTTCATAAATTTTCCATAAACGAACATCGCCGATTTTGTCCAGAAGCTTCATGATGCAGATATTTAATACAACCAACAAGCACGCCATCCCGTGGTTCCTTGCCTATCCGCTAAGTGAGAACACTGTTTGTACCTAGCGGGAACACCGGAAGGCAGGAAACGAAACAGCGAGACCAGAATCTGTTTGAAGCTAACGCTTCCATAACAATAATGTGTATAAAATATATGCATTATTAGTTTCAAATAGAACCAGATAAAGAACTTTGATTATAAGTCTTTATGTTTTCCATGGCAGAGAAAAGTTGTGCATTCCATGTTTGTTCGATATGTTCCACTACACGCCACTGTAGGTCGCCACTATCAAGCCAGGAAACGACTTGATTATTAGCCAACAGCAAAGTCACCAGGTGCCAATTTGGTGTTTCCCCGAAGTTCCCAAATGAAAACTAGATAATATTATATTAATGTCATTAAATTTGAATGCTTTTGTAATGCTAATGCCAAGGCACTTGGGGGTTTCTGGCCGAATGATACCGCTTAACCAATCAGAGGGCATAAAACAGTGCTATGTTTGGAAGGAGAATGATGGTTTATGCTCGAAGTAATTGTTTTTGATGTATACTCAGCTTTGCCCCCACCCCATATATAGATCCCCCAATTTTTTCTTGGATCTTGACAAATTACAGAAATTGGATTCCCAATACGCAGTATGCGAAAGTCCGTGTTTTCGCAGAACTCACTCTTCCCTGATATATAAACAAACACTGGGGTGCTTTCTAAGCATCTACTAGACCCAAAATGTGACACCAATATTGAGTGGGGACACAGGTATGCACAAAAGTGAGTTATGATTGCCATTTTCTTTATATGAAGCCTACAGTCCGGAAGATTTTATCCTCTGCCAGCTAGGAAAATCAGAGTTACAAAACAAATCCAGAAGTCGACCAGAAAATCCAGTAGGATTGGCAGCTATATATATCAGTACAATTCAAGAGTTAATTACTGCCACATACATGACCTGCGCACCAGTGGGTCACAGTGACCTCCATAGGCAAACATCTGGTCTGAAAAACTCCTTAAAAACTGTTCATAGCTGCATGAAAGAAGGTTGCCACATCACTAGTGCTCATGGCTGGGGTAAATGTTTGCCAGTTGGGGCATAGCTGCAGTGCAGCTTACCTTTTTCTCTGAAAGCAACATGACGGTTATAAGGACATGGGCAGGCAGAAACAAGTGAATAAAATAACTGGTAATTTCATGTCAGAAATCTGGGGAAATGGGAGAGGCCGAGCTAATCTGTTTTTATCTGAAGTAAACAAGAGAGGCCGAGCTAATCTGTTTTTATCTGAAGTAAACAAGCTATTAGAAAGTAATAAATTACAATTTGTTACTGTATTACAGTTTTATTGACATCTTAATCTGTTAATAATCAAACATCTACTGCTGTGACTGCTTTGAACAGATTACCAAAATATCAAATGCACCAATAATAAAGACAGGTCAGATTAAGAATCTGCTCAGAATTAGAGGTATTGCAGCCTTTTATAATGTTGTAGTAATCTGTAGATAAGTTTGGATTAACATATTATACATATCACACACACAATGAGCACAACTGTGTACCAAACCGTGACACGATGCGGGTCACAGAACTGTCTACGGTGGTATTTGGTCAAATTACCTTGTCTTGCTGTCCGGATTATCGTGCAAGACAAAAACCAAACTAGATGTGGTGCACGGAGATAAAACGGACCCATTTGGGGATTAATCGACTTACATTTAATTACGTAAATAAAACCTTGTGTTTCTACCTTAGTGTTGGCAAACAAACACACACACACCCACCCACCATGTGGTTGCCATTTCAGATGTATTTTCCTTTATGTGGTCAGCCCACCTGCTCTATGCTGGAGTTTAGCATGAGTCATGAAGCTAACTTTCCCAAGCTTTCATGCCTCAAAGGCTGCAAATTTGCACTCTGACCATGACTCCTCGCTGCCAGAATTAGATCAACAAAGCTGACCAACTAACCCTATTAAATGACCAGAAGAGCAGAAAGCTGATTGCGCAGCAGGTATTTTCCACAACAAAGCCATGTTGCTAGCATGAGGCGCAATAACAATGTGGTCGGTTCACTGCTGATAAATACCAATATCTCTATGTGATGTTTACATCAGAAATGTGTATGTTGAATCATTGAATGGGTCAGGCACTCAGTATGGTATGGTATATGGAATGCATGAACTGGGGGGTAAGGGACATACTAGGTGCAAACATCTGCTCCGGGAACGTGGGAAAGGGCTCATGAAAAGCGGGAAGCACCCTTCCTTATTCAACATTCATCTTTTTGTGTGGTTTTTCATTGTTTTTTAATGTGTTGTTATACGAGTCATCATTTTGATGTGCCATTCTCGCTCAAGGTGAACACATGTGCGAGAAAATGTAAAATCAGTTGAGACCAAAGAAATAAAATGTGCCTAGAATGGCCTCATGTGCAACAAATATAATTTTTTTTTTTTTTAATTATGAAAAAGCTGGACATTTCATCGAAAAATCAGGAATGTGGGACCACTGAAACAAGTGGTATTTCACACCTGAAAGTAGTAATCTTGACACCTATGAAGGGACTACAGAGAAATAATTGATTATTTCAAAAATATATTAATTATACAGGTATTTTCTAAGTTAGGGGTCTGACCTCCAGTTCAGCAGTATACAGCATAATGAGGGTAGAGTTTAGGCCAATAATTTGTTGTAGGGTAATTACTGAACCCAGTTAACTGTAAACCAAGTACTACTGACAAGGTTTTGCATTAGAATGTAATTACCCCTCCTGTAGGCTTTAGTCATAAATAAATTTAGCAACTCAAGTCAACTATGCCACAGCTCAGCAGCAGAGGTAAACAGTGTAATTTGAACCAGTAACAACACAAGATCTAGGTCAGACAACAGATGGTGATGCAGATATTTCATACTAAAGAGTTGGATCCAGGGTCCATCCTTAGACCTTTTATTGAAAGTCCAGTCACCAGGAAAGATTTATCTTGATAGCCCATTGTGTCATCTACATAGTGCCTGCCTGCCTGCCTGCCTGCCTGCCTGCCTGCCTGCCTGCCTGGTCCCTCATATCTCTGTCATTTTCCCATGTATGAGTCTGAAATGTTGTAGGTCTGCCCGGATCCCCAGGTCCATGGTTTGTACATTATGCAATTTGTTGGGGTTGGGGATGTCAAGAAGGAAACCATGTGGACTTTTGACACAGATTGCGTAACTCAGAACAATTGGAATCTGTAATTCAATTGTTTGTTGTACAATTGTTAACAATGCCATAGCATATGCCTGTTTTCTAAGATTGTTCCGAGTTATCTGGTCTATTTCAAACGTCAACAAACGTTCCTTTGTACAGTACAAACACTTTGTGAAACCATCAGATGTACAAGATTCATATGTTCTTGCAGTGACTGCCGTTTCTCCTGTGCAACACTGATGTTATCATATAATGATATTAGCACAGTCTCACTGGACCATGTATTGATAGACTAGTGTCACTCAGAACTTCTCAGAAAGCATGCAATGTCTTGTCATCAGTTTTCTGTTATTCCGTTATTCTCCCTGTTGTTGTTAAGGGACTTACTCCACCACAACACGTGATCTATGATGAGTAGTGCACAAACTGATCTCACATAATAAGCTTGGAGTAGACAGTGGTCACCCAGGCCATATTAATGCACCCAATGGTCAAATCAATAAACCAGGCTGGGGCAAGCCTACATCCAGAATGAACCAGCAATAGCTATGCCAAATATTGGACACCAATTAGTGTCCAGAAATACTGCCTGGAACTCGTTGCAGAATATATTATTATTATGTGACCTTTTGGCTTGTAATAGAACACAACTGACTGCATTACGCCTGTACTTGGCCTTTCTGCACAATTACGTTACACTACTACAGCGTTACACTACTACAGCATAAGTGCTGCAGTCACAAATAAAAATGATAGGTATATTTGTGTACAAAACTGGGGTTTATTTTTGGGTTATATTTGTCTGGCCTCATGATGGGTCATCTGCTAAATTGTTTCCAACAACTAGGAATAGTAATAATTGGTAATAAAAATCATTGTGTTTCCCCCATAAGCCACACAACACGCACATTATATAATCATAATTTTTTTTATAACAAATGGAAACAATTTGCAAATTGCACCCACCCTATAATCGTCCAAAATTGTGGCGGAGAAGTACAAATAACGAGGCAGGCCTTAGCCAGTATTTAGTTATTTGTGTTCCTCAGCCAGCCATCGAGGATAAATTACAGGGAGATGCAATTTGCAATTGTACCATTTTATATTGATCTCACATGCCCTGATTTTAGCAAATTCAAAATCGGTTGTCAACCAATTGCAAAACAAGTCAAACGTTCATCGACCCTATATTGGATAGAGCATACTGAAACTGAATAACTTTAGTTTGAAGAAGAGCATATGGCAGCAAAGATAAACTTGAACACACCTGAAGTGTGGAGATCTCGCCGAGTCCGAGTGTGTGTGCAGGTACTGTTGGGGCCATCTCTGTGACTGGGCTGTGAGGACTTCTAGGGCTGGAGAACAAAACATACACCTTGACAATCACCACAGGTGCTCTAGATCAAACAATACCCATATTTTGTTCTAAACAAAACCAAGCACCAGTTTCATTTAATGTCCATTAATCACAACTTATGATAAATGTTTTTGTCAACACAGAGAGTGTATAGCACAACACAAGCAGCTTTATCTCACAGATAAGGTTGTCTGTTAGATATTGCTGCAATATCATTTCCTCTACATAGACATAATTTGTACAATCCGACGAAATTGTGTTATATTTGTTTTATGCCAGCCCATTCAGTGAAAATCAGTGCCATGGTGATTTTTATTATCTGTTTCTCCTACTCACAAGCCAGTTGGCAAAGTGCAACTATGTGCACCAAATTAATTGTATAAAAAAGATAAAATCACACATCATATAATGATGGAACTTCAATTGTAGATACCTCGACAATAGCTGTACAGTGAAACCTCATTATTAAGGTCACCATTGAGACTGGGCCAAAGTGACCTGTACAACAAGGTGACAGTATTAGCAGGACTACACTTCACTGCTATTGAAATAATTTGGGACTGTCACAGAGTGACCATAATAGTGAGGTGGCTGTATTACGGAAGTGACCGTAAAATGAGGTTCAACTGTATTTCAAGTCACTTAAGCCAGCATAGTCACCAAGACAACTGAGACAGATACTAGTATATTTTGATTTTTCATCAGATAAAAACATTTCGCCGTTATACTGTTCAGGACAACCATATATAAACAGCTATAAAGGATATAAGATCTTCTTCAGCCGTTTTCTCGTTTTCGGCCACGACAGGTATCACTGAGTTAGTTTCTTTGTGATATAACGAGTGGCAGAGGACAAGCTCATTTATGTTATATTGACTTCGTAGGGGCAGCCTCAGGACATGGGATACTGTGTTAATTAATGACATATTCATCAGTGACACTGTGATTTGTAATATCAAAGGTGGCCAAAGTTGGTCAAACTCAACATGACCTAATGTAAGGCAGAGAATTCTTAGTGATGCATCTCATATGTTGATGCAGCAACAAAGAGTTCATAAGGTTGACTTGGAGTATCCATATCAGAAATCCCAAGGCATATACCTAACCACAGCACCATTACTTCATAGTAGAATCCTACCAAAACATCTGTCTTCAGTACAGTTATTTATTGACCAGTGATAAACATAGGCACACACCACTGGCCTACATGACATCCCATTAATTGGACTTTAAACACAGCTCCAAGAAGTAATGTTACCCCACCTCCACAGCAAAAAGGAAGGGAAGCTGGCATCCGTCAATCATAACTTGCCCAGTTTATGCCTTGCACTAACCCCCCAAGGTTCCTAGAAACTATCTGCTCAGACTGAAGATAGCAGCTGCTCAGGGTGTGGATGAGATTTATTGCCAGCTTCCAGGAAATGGGGCACTAAATACACGTGCCTTGTGACGTGCTACAGGAAAATACAGATGTGTGACTACATATCCAACAGTGAACAAGGAAAATGCTGTTTTGTAACAATGTGATCCTTCATAAAAAAGTAAAATGTCTTCCATGGTGAGTTACAGCCGGCTAAATGAAACCTTGGGCAAGTTTGATGCTGCACGTATCAACAAGAAACAGTGGGAAGCGTAGGCACAAGACCGGAGCATTTGTCATGTACCGCCAGACAACGGGCTGTCACACTAAATCTGCAAGAGCAGCTGATGCCAACATCAGACAGTGATGCACCATGAATGTGCCCAGTGTTGGTTCACCCAACAAGACAACTACTGACGTTGGCATGTCGACACTAGACAAGCTGTGCCTGCCATATTGGGATAATATCACAGGAATGAGCTCAATGACTGCATCACACAAAGAAACTAAAATTAATGAAACGCTGCAAAACAAGAAGACCGTCAAAGAAGAACGAGTGTGAATTTATTAAAGGTTCAGACTACCGATGTGTACCTTAATTAAAGATTGGTTAATATAAAAAATATTAATCTCATTTGCATGCAATAAAAAATTATAATTCAGACAACCAATATTATTCTCAAATTACCATTCAGTCTATATACTCATTGTAGACAATTAAGTAATATACTGGGTACTCAGAGCATCATTTATGGCATTATCCATGCATGCTAAAGGACAACTTGTTGACAATCAGACATGTCTCTTGCAGCTGAGAGAGATTGATGTACAGCTCTCCAGAGTGTTATGTCATGCACTGCAGTCATTAATTTCAGCCTGGGTATTGTGTGACTTCATGACAACCTTGATAGGCACATAATGGAGGAAAGACCAGAGATATCTCATGATTTCTTGGCAATTGAAATAAGCACCAAACGAGATATTTGATGACACTGGATCGATCTCGAGAAACAGAGGACGGTGAATGCAGAATCGATCCAACAGAGGAAAAGTCAACCAATATTAGGAAATGAGGTGCTTGATCAGAGTCATGTGTTAGTGTGTACATTGAAAGCGGGCAGATTACCTGGAACGTAAAATTACTGCTGCTATCTACAAAGTTGTACCACATAAAACAATGTTACTGTGAAAAAATATATTACAGTATGCAAAGATGTGTCCTGTATGGCAGTATATCATTAACACCAATGTAGGATTTATAAGCTCTCATGTTAAAACCACCCTTGATATTATGAAAATCAATTACGTTTACTTAAAACTCTGTCTTCAACAATTTATATTTGATTGATTTTGATTGATTATCCTCTTCATGCCGTGTGGCACATAAGGCTCACACAAGATCTCGCCAGACCCCTGTGTCTTGGGCTCTCCTTGCTGCGGTGCCCCATGTTAACCCAACATCCTTCAGTTCTTCTTCCATTGTTCGTCGCCACATTGCTTTCGGCCTGCCTCTCTTTTTGTTTCCTTCTGGCATCCAGGTTAGCACCGTTTTTGCTGGCAGGTCATTGCTCATCCTGTAGACATGAACAAGCCATGTCCACCTTCTCTTTTTCAGGATAAGGAAGATGTGTTGTTGTTTTGTTGCTTGGAGGAGTCTGGTGTTGGAGATGGTCTTGGGCCAGTACACTTTCAGTATCTTCCTTAGGCAGGTGTTGTGGAAGCTGGACAGTCTATTGGTGTCTTGTTGTGTCCTGCCCCAGCACTCTGAGCCGTAGAGGAGCACAGAGAGGACATTGCTCTGGTAGATTCTGAGTTTGGTCTTTTGGGAGTATACTGAGGATCTCCAGAGCAGCTGTAGATTTGCAAATGCTGACCTGGCTTTTCCCAATTGTGTTTTGATGTCTTCTTCTGCACCTCCTTGGAGACTGATGATGCTGCCCAGGTACGTGAACTTGTTGACGTACTCGAGTCGATGATTGTTGATCACGATAGGTTGCTGTGTCAGGTTGCTGTTTGTTAGTACTTTTGTCTTTTTTGCATTGACTGAGAGACCAATGGAACTGGCTTGTTGCTCTACATTCAATTTATATAGCCAATCACAAATCAGGTTCGCAGATGTTCCAATCTGTAGTGTGTGTTAAGTAATAGCTTAAGTAATATGCGCAGGCAATTTAATAAAAGTGCACAAAATCATTGACTTGAATGAAAAAAGCAGTGACTTTGTTCATTCGATCATTAGATCCGGTAATGAAAGTGTGAATAGCTGTATATCATACTATATAAAGCCAAAGAACGCTTGCCTTTTTTGGCCGAATTTTGACCAGACCCAAAAACTAAATAACACATTTACATAAACGAGTTAGTCGTAGTCGATACTAGATAGGTCTGATTTTTGGCAACATTTTTCTAAAGAGAGGAACCAAAAAGTGTATTTGTCATATCAAGAGGTTCTGTGCTGAAGTCCAAGGTTAGGTGTGCCCTCTTTTGTTTGGTAATTTATCAATGCAATGAGTGACCACTGGTTGCATTTACACCACTGTAGCACAAGAACTACTGGATATTGCAGGTTAATGTCCTCACCTTCCCCGACTTGATGGATTACTGCCAATGCGGGAGGACAGCTGGCTTCCTCCACGGGAGGAAGTACGGGATGAAGACTCCCGCTGAGCCTCAAGGAGGAGTTTCTCCATCTGGGTGTTGGATACAGAGATGGACTTGAACATTCCCTGGTTGTCGTTGGGAGGCGTGCGGTTCTGTTGGAAGTGAAGCTCCACCCATGAGTCTGAAACATGCACCCGCACATGGAATGAATCAGTCTGTCTAACCCATATTTCCATTTGGGAATCAGCAGGGAAAGTAATAATGTAGAGCTACATATGTACTTTGAATATTGAAAAGCTATTTCAATATATAATAGCATCAGTTATCAAAAAATCTTCAACAGAGTAACTGTTAGCCCAGCATCCACATTACACATGTACCGTATTCGACCTAACAAGCATACAGAACGTAAAAAAATTGGCCATGGAAAAAGGATCTGTTCTTATAAGCGTACACCAAAATTGTTTCCTCTAGACAATAAGTTAACTGTTTAAAACTAGTGGTGTCTTTTGGTGACTGGTGTAGAACAACTGAAAAGTGGTGCCAACTGTTTAACACCAGATATCGACACTTCATTTGTTCCACACTAGTCAAATTACAATAATTATGGATCCTGCTGATTAAAAAGGGGGTGTATGCTAATTATGGCATGTAGATAAAAACATATATACAAATTATGTTTTCCTGCAACTTCAAGTTATTGCTTTACGTGCCTTTATCATGTAATTTTCGTGTAACGTCATTTGTTTCTTCTATGAAACAACAATCCGTCAGGTAAAGCAACCAATCTGTTGGGTTATAAATTGATGAATACAACAACACAGGCCAGGCTAAAGGGGGGTAGTTTGATGGAATTGTCACAATTTAGGCACAATGTGCATTCATTTGTGACAAGACCGTCAGACAATCAGATTGACGAGTGACGTCTAAATTAGAGCGATGTTAATGTGATCTTTGTTGAGGAAATATTGTATGTAGAGAACCAATTAGCCAATAGAACAGTCTGCGTAGGTGAATCATGCCACAGCCAGTTGAAGGGTAAAAAAACTATTTTTACTTCGCCCCTTTTCTTATAAAGATATACAAGTCTTGGATGTGTCCTTCGCTATGGCACCATGACGTTTCCAAATTTCTTTTTTCACAATTCTCAGCAGAGAGGCTACCCATGTGGTATCTGACCTGTCAGACCTGGTGTGAGACAGTGTGTGGAACAGTCATGTAGACAGCAGCTGTATGAGGACAGTCACGCCATATACACACGCAGACAGAGACATGCAGACAGTCACGGTACAATCACCTGTTGTGCCTGTGGTGATGTTAAAAACGAGTAATGACCCAGCATGTGGTGTACATGTGGCAGAGCAGTAAAAAGAAATCATCATGCCACAAAACTTGCAGGATGCTGCACTGAGAATTCAGAAGGAAATTGACTGTCACTAATGAAAATCCCACAAAAATGTTTTGATAATTACGAAGATTATGTAAAGGAGGCATCCACTGAAGCCAGAAATTGTTATATTCTGTGGCGTGACATGGGAAAAACTAAGCATGGCCCAATTTGTGAATTAATGCGGAAAACTGGATTACATTTTAAGTATCTGCTTAAATAGTGCGAACAAAGAGAAGACATGGCTCGAGCAGATGCCATGGCAAAATTCATGCATACACAATTAAGATAGTTACTTTTTTGGAAAAACGTCTAAATCGTACAAGAAAGTTATTCCTAATGCTTCCTCTGTTAATGGTGCTAACAATCCTTCTTCCATATCAGCCATGTGGAAAACACACTTTGAATCTTTGTTAAACAATGTCACCACTGATGTAAATATGCAAAATGTGAAAGAGTGTGTAAACAATACTGGGAATTAGTGCAATGACAATGATATACATACACATAACATCTTGCATGGTGCAGAATGCTATCGACAAACTGAAGTCTGGTAAAGCATGTGGTAATGATGGGCTACCTGCTGAACACTTTATACATGCAGATAGGCGCATAACTATACTACTGTCAATTTTTTACACTAGTGTTCTCTCACATGGGCGTCTATCTGATGACTTTATGAGAACTATTGTTATACCCTTGGTCAAAAACAAGTCTGGTGACATGAGTGATGTTAATAAATACAGACCTATAGTGCTTGTCATAGTTGCTTTTAAGATCTTTGAAAATATATTGCTTGAACTTATGGAATCTTATCTGGATACAACTGACAATCAGTTTGGATTCAAGAACGGCCATTCTGCTGGTCATACCAATGATGCGTTAAAATTTTGTATTCAGTATTATAGAAGCTACAACAGTCCTGTATATACATTAGTGCCCTGCGCGGGCCTAGAATTTGATCCCAAGCCCGGCCCACAATTAGCAGTTAGAGTCCAGGCCCGGCCCAGGCCCGCAATCATTTTTTAAGCCCGGCCCGGCCCAGGCCCGCAAACTAGAATTTAGGCCCATTATACATACTTTTTAGATGCATCTAAAGCATTTGATAAAGTTAACCATTGGATACTCTTTAGAAAATTTCTTAATCGAGACATGCCTGTCCTACTCATACGAATCTTGTTATACTGGTACAGAAACCAAATGTTTTGTGTTGAATGGGGTTCCACGACCTCTGGCTTCTTTAATGTTAAATATGTTAAATAATACAAGTTGTCACATACGCAACTGCTGTACTAACCATATGTTTTATGCAGATGATTTATGTGTTATTGCGCCTAGTCCCACTGGTCTTCAGGTTTTGCTGAATTTTTTTGCAATGTTTGGTTTTGAAAATTATATTAAATATAATCCTATAAAGTCAATATGTATGGTTACCAAACCACGTGGCTTTCTTCTGAAATGTCCAGATATTTATATGAACAACAAAAAACTTGTATTTGTTGAAAAGACAAAATATTTAGGGGTAGTGATCTGCTATGACATGAAGATATGTTAATAACAGCATTATCCGAAAATGTCAGAACTGCTCCATCGGTATTTAATGTTTACCTGAAAGAAATGTATTCATATTCGTATTCGAAGGAATGCCCACTCACTGCGCAGTACGATGGCGAGCCATTCTTTCCAAAATACATATTTTGTATCACAATTTGCATGTAAATGTCATGCTGAACCCAAATCATATCAGACCTTTGTTGGCATTAGGCAGAAAATGTTATAATGTACTCTGGTACATTAAGATAAGTGAAGAGGACGTGTATGGGTGTACGTTATTTTGTAAATGCAAATGATTTATCTATCTATCATCCAGGTTTGTAACTTGTGATGAGTGTTTGGCTGGTACTATACAATCACATGCTAGGTTACTACTGCAACATGAAAGTTTGCCAACAGATTGATTTCATGGCGTCGACAAAATTAATATAATATTTGCTAAAGGCAAAATGGTGTCAGCATGCAATATAAAAAACTGTTTCGATGCTTTCTTATGGCATTTCATCAAAATACCTTTTAGTGTGTCAACGAATTAATTGTGTTACCAAGAAAATTTAATATATTAAAAAAAGAAAGAATAGAAAATCAATCCTGTACATGTCCCAAGTAGGTGTGTGCATGCCAGAACTGTTATCACTGGTGCCTGACAAATAGTCACGGGACAACTGCTCATTAAATGATTTCCATTGCAAAATTTGTGCTACAGCAAAATGCAATTACATTATCTGACATTCTCTTCAAATTGAAGCATTTTTTGGCACTCCATGCTGGTATCTGACTCAGCTGTACATTAGGGGCCTACAGCAATTGGTGTAATAAAATTATATGAATCTATGGTGCATGTGTGCAACTGCTACCAACTGATTAAAACTGGTCAGACACAATTCATCCTTAGCTCCTAACCCACAGGGTGTCCACAGAGGACAAGCTGGAGGGAGATAGTTTGATGGAATTGTCACAATTTAAGCACAATTGTGCATTTGTTTGTGACGAGACAGTCGGACAGTTAGACTGACATCTGAGTGACATCTAAATTAGAGTGGATGTAAATTTGATCTTTGTTGAGGAAAGTATTGTATGTGGGAACTAGTTAACAGTGCAGTCTGTGTAGGTGCATCATGCCACAGCCAGTTAATGGGTAAGGAACCACAGGTGGTAAGTAGTGTTGTAAAATAGATGTGATAAAAATAGAACCATTAAGGCCAGACACCATCATAAGAGTTTGAATTACATGAGATGGACAAAGAAAACTAGTTCCAATGTCAAGGCTACTGACATAGTGACATACTGAAGAGATTCAAGGTCAATGATAAGCTGAACTGGTTCCAAATGTCCAAAATCAAGCTAATGCTAAACTAGTGTTGATCAACACTGAACTTACATGGATAATGGAACATATCTTAGAATCATACCAAGACAACTATTTATATATTAAGTATTAGATATTCAGACACAATCTAAACTGGTTCCATTGTCAATGCCAACACCATGCTGAACTGCCTTTGTAATAATGTCAATTCATATAGAACTGCCACAGACTTACTGAACTAGGTCAAGGCAACATACAAACTGAACTAGTTCAAGGCCACAAACATACTGAACTGGTTCAAGGCCACATACACAGTGAACAAGTTCAAGGTTACAGTCATATTAAATTGGTTGTATGCCACATACATACTAAACAAGTTCAAGGCCATGTACATACTAAACTAGTTTGATGATGTGATCCTTTCAGTGTTAATATTGTCACTAGTGATTGTGTTTGTCAACAATACCAAACACCTCACAAAATCATACCAACACATCTACCAATAAATTAAGTAATGGGGGTTATAATACCAAAAAGGGTATAGAACAAGCACCCCAGTGGTCAGTGGGGGTGTCCCAAATACCTTTCAGTCACCATCATGAGTTTCATCACAGATGAAAACAGTAGTCATGCTTATTAATTATTGTATAGGCAAGTTGTCCAGTACTGTTGACAGGTATTTGTATTGCTGATTTAGGGGAAATACATACCTTATAACCTTAAGTGTGACTTTAAGCCAGATAGCCTATCTGAGATAGGGTCAATTATTTATCTGAAGTGTGTCCAGCTAATGTTAACACTAAGTTGAAGAATGTTGACCCAGGAGCAGTAAGTGTATTTGTAGTGGACTTCACTGCCCTGGGGATATATCCTTTCAAGAGGTTCTGTACAGAAGTCAAAGGTTAGGTGTGCCCTCTTTTGTTTGGTGATTTATCAATATAGGAGTGACGACTGGTTGCATGTACACCACTGCAATATAAATACTACCAGTTGGATATTGTAGGTTAACTGTTCTTATAATGTACATAAATAATAATAAATATAATGACAAGTGGTTCTCCTATAAACAGGTCTGCCAGGGGATGAAGTGTAAAGTGCTTTGAGCAGTCCCAATGACTGGATACCATGCTATGTAAGAATGTACCTTTTTATTGATCAATGGGCTTCATAATAAAACAATTAATACATAAAAATGCACATAACTATGCATATATTTACCAAAATATATATTAAATAAAAACTCATTAAAATGAAGAAAAAAAAATTAAATACAGTATATTTGAAATATTATAACAATTACATTTAACACTGACCTGTGTTAAAAATAGAGTTTGTAAACCATTTCATAGTGACTGATTTTGGTAGAGGGTCATTGGTCATTAAATATGTTGAACAGGAGGGTTTCATTATGTTTACATAATGCTCAAATTATTAAAAGTTTTAGTGTTACATTACTTAAAACTCCATCCTCAACTGATTTAGCATTTCAGAAATCCAGTTTGTTGATGTCCAAATATGTAGTGCGTGAATAGTTTATATAACATCCGTAGTCGATTTAATAAAAAAATTGCCTATTTTTTTCAAATTATCGAAAGAATTACTTTAGTCGTTAGATCTGGTAAGGTTTAAAATAATGGATATCCAAAATTGTAAACATTGTGCGGGTCAATGTCAATCATGGGCGTGACTTCCATCCTCTCGCTGATCACATGACAAGTTAAAAAATTTCACCAAGGGTGAAATTTGTGAGTTCTCAGCATTTCCATTTTCACTTGATTTAATGTTTAAGTAATTTAATAGTTTGTCTGATGATTTAAAAAAACTACATAATTATATATGACATTTGCACAAATGAGCTAGGATGTTGCAGTGGATGGATACTATGTATGTTTAATTTTTTGCAAAATTAACTTCAAATGAGAGTAGCGAAAACATTTTATTGAGGAGGACCCTTTAATGTAGACTCCGGTAGACAGTCATGTTTTGTCACAATCTCTACCCATTGAAATGACACCAACGCAGAGCTGGACTGTTTGGACTATTTCCTTTGGTTAATGCCCCAATCACACCCTTATCAGTGATCGTTCTTATGTATATGAACACTATGGAACTTTGCCAAACACTGTTTTATGTTAGGAGCATATCAATTTAACACTTGGGATCATGAACCATGTTTATACATCAACACACAACTAAAACAAATCACTTTTCTAATATTTTCTTGTTGCTAAGTTTGCCAAGTATATGTCCACTTGATAGAATCCCTAACATTTGACCACAGGTTAGACAATAGCAACTGAACACACAATGTTATACATAATTGTTGTTTGAATGCACGTAGCAACATAACAAATCACATAATGAGTAATCATGCTATATAATTATAGACGTTGTGGAAAATCCCTACTTTCAATAAACCTATGAAGCATAATGAAGGGTAAGTGGTTAAATGTTTACCGCAAAGGATATATTTTAGTGCAACACATTCACTTAAGTGGCATGTCGTCACGTAACTGTTTCAGGACAGAAATAGCCAGTCTTTGTCCTAACATTTAACACTTAAACAGACACCACCATCTGGTTGAGATTTTAAAACAAACATTTACACCTAACACTTGCCTATCTACTGGACACACCCAAGTATATATATAGATGTCTGTCTCAAACCACCAAGACCTGATACATGACAGCATAGTTCCATCACAGATGTTAAGTTTGTAACATGTGTACCTTGACATGGGTCCTGTTTCAATGTTTTCATTGTTTACATGTTTTAAGAACACCCAACTCTGACAACCAACAGCATTAAACATTGGCCTACCTATACTTATGTGTGCAAATACTCCTATAAGGGTGTGTCAGTTTTTATGTTATGATATTGTTTATCAGTTCACAGTGGAAAGCTGAAGGTCAACTTACAATTTGCAGAGAACATTTGTTTGGTGAACAGACATTTGTTTGTGAAAACAAAACTCAAAAATATAGTGCAATACTTTGAGATATGACTCAGGACTTTAAACTCAAGAAACATAGATAGAAGAACATAAACTTACTACTGCCCTGTAAGCAGATATGAGTATTGCTTTACTTTGAGACACTGAGCTTATCTATGCATCAGATGTTGGATTCAGCCCCATAATATTTTTAATTATCAAGTCAGTTCACACAGACAGTTGGTCTTTCATCTCATTACTGTACATGGTACAGCTGCGTATTCATTCATACATAGCATTTTATGTCTTCAGATAACATGTTTTTGTATAAATCTGCACTTCAATACTGCGTCTATGACCAGACATTTTCGAAGATTCACTGTGAATCCAGTGAATCACATGCACTAAGCCACAACAGATTTGAGCACTGTGGCACCCATCGACTGACAGCTGAAAGTTATTGATAATAACGTCAGCTGTTATGTAAGAAATGACAACTGGTTGGTTACCATAGAAACAGCCACAAATAACAGTCATGCAGTAGGATGTAACAGCACAACATGGTGGATGTGGCTGGCCAAAGATATGTCAAAGTACGTGTGTAATCTCTCAAGTCAATGTAGCTGGCAAATTATATTAATACATTGGTTAATCATTCACCAACACAGATATGGGCTAATCGCCGCCCACAACTTGACTGACGATTAACTAAATGTGCATTGTAGCTGTTGTAATGACTGTATTCCCCACAATACACAACCAATGCTACACTGTGGTATTGTCAATATAACACAAGTTATCTACTTCTGTCTGTGTTGCAAGAATATACACTAGCTATTTGCTGGCATATTAATAACATGCATAAATTTATCTACGTGATTATATGGGTGTATGTTACTAAGAAAAACTTCAGTGAAGTATGTGTTAGCTATAAGTTCATATACCGGGGTATATGTACAAATAGTCGAACATCCATTATTTTATATGTTAACTCAGTTAACCCAGCTGAATAAGGCATTAGTAACAGACAGTCATGGAGTTATATGCACTGGTGGCATTTGCATGTAATTGCAACTGAATATTTCGATTACTTTCTATATTTTCTAGACAAGCTGGGTTAGTACGCAACTGGACATGTCTGCCTTAATTATGATTTTGTATGCCAGAAAGTGCAAATGTATTTCCCTAGTACAAATGCCTCAAAGTTCAAACCAGTCATAATCACGGAAAGTTAAATTGACTAAACCATTGCTAGCTAAATAAAACAGAGTAATTTTTGTAAAACTATTATTAAGATTTTAGGTAAATTGATTAACATAATTCTTTATGTAGCTTCAAGCTTGGGAGTAGTCTGGTCAGGGCTTGCTCAATACTCTTATTTAGCTTGCTTTGATTTCATTATAGCATAAGACAAATAAAGAAATACATAGACTAAGGGACACATCAAATTCAAGGCAATTTGAAGAATTTAAAAGTATTCAGTAGAAAAATAAAGGGTCTAAAAATTTTTATTTCATAGTTTATCATCGCATGCCATCGTACAAAATAACTCGTAGTCAAATAATCACAAAATCCCCAAAGAATGACGATGTCACTGGTTCGTCACTTCATATTATCGATGTGTTTTTCCCATGAGCACAAAAGTTATTTTTACACTGAAGATAATGACGTAGGTGGCACTAGGTGCGCAGGCTTGGCACCCATCAACAGATGCTACTCAGCAATCATAATTAAATATACAAAAATTAAATTCAAGGATTCCAAGGCCATGAATTGGGACAAATGAAATTCAAGACTTTTTCAAGGCCCCATACGAACTCAGTCTATGATATGTTTTAGATTTTAGAAAGTAAATTTGAGATCAAATGGAAATGTGAAGAAAAAGACGGTCTAGCTTACACTTTCAAACAAAGCTGTCGAGGACAAGAAAACAATTCTTTGGTCCATAAATTTGTTGAACACTACAGCACATTCAGAGACTATGTAGCACAGATGTCAACATCAAGTGATCAGATGTCAACATAAATTAATCCAGGGTAAAAGTCCCAATGTACTCTACATTGCCACTGCATTATCTATACTTGATACTCCACAATATGACAAACACAATTTAATCTTGAGTGTGACCTTGTTTCACATTAGCCCAAGGCCTCACATTACCATAGATACAAGATGTGGGTTGTTGACATATTTTCACCAAAATGAGAGATTTTCATAATTCAGTTTTTTTTTATTTAATAAGCAAAAAAAGTATGTCTTCCCACAGCCCACTTCTAAATTACCATGTTTTGTAGTTATAAAATGATGCTTTAATTGAGACGATTACGATCAAAATGTGAAGGTAATTTTCTCAAAAGCTGTTTTTAATTTGAACGAAACTATTGACCACTCATCCATGTCTATCATGTATTGATCTCGGCACCTATGGCTACTTCTACTCCCTGTGACTGGGACACAGCATACACTGACTGGACCTGACAAACACAACATGAGAATGGAAGAGTCTGCCAAAGTGTCACACATTGGGCAAACATTTTTGGCTTCATAAAAATAACTGTAGTTTCTTACATGTTGTTTTGCAATTACTAAAACTTGGCATGTTTAAGCCAAATAAACTGTAAGGTCATTTCTACTGACTCCAACTGGTTACTCTGACATTCTTGGACAGCAAGACTACCTATATTATTGATTAGTCCTTTGATCTTCCTATTCATGGCTAGTGTGATTTATAGCCACATGCATCCAGTAAAACCTGGTTATTACCACTACTGACCGATCTGTCCAATATGAAATATCGGTCAATGTGCTGTGTGTCCAGATTTTAAGGTCATCTTTTAAGACGGTGTCAATCGCTTTATGTGTGCAGCTACGGACAGGTCTAAAACATGTTAAACACATGGAATAATTCAACAGATGAATCTGATGGTGTTGCCAACAATTTAGTTGAATGCTGTTTGTCTTAACATTATGATGTTTCTGATAAACTGCTGCATCAAATCTCAATGATAACTACTCTAGTTGTTCAGCTGTTGGAGAATCAAAATATGAAACAAATAATATACAAATTATATGCAGTAATTTTGAAATGAAAAATTGTCCTAGAGATCATCATCTGCTACAGTTAACACAGTGAACTGATGACACTGTAATACTAATTGCACATTAGTCCATGATAACAAAATATCATTGACAGGATGATACAACTTTACATAATATTATGATGTCATACATTCCCACTGCTGCTGTTCCAGGCTTAAGATATGTCATCGACAACAAACTTGACCCTGGAATTGCTACAGATAGGGGCTACACTAGTCCTAACAGGTGCTTCCATGGAAATTGCTAACCCACTTGCTTGTATATTGGTGATACTTGTGCAATCCTTGCCAGATTCTAGTAGTATTGCACTACCCCCAGCAGATCGACCTGTTAAAACATGGATTTGTCAGTTCATTCCATGCCATTTGAAGATGTACCCTGAATCATTTATAATATATATTATACTTCATACCACTTGCTGTCTTGGTCGATGTGTTTCCGAGAACCGCACCCACACTTCAAAGATCGTTTCCAGGAAATGCATCCCATTATCTGTCGGACTAGCCATAATGGGTCTACTACCAATTAAAGTTTAATTCCCATACTCACAATCTCATTGGTTGACACTGCAACTGAAAAATCAGTGTTTCAACAGGTCGATCTGCCAGGGATACTGCTGTAGCCAGAAGACCCTGGTGGCGAGGAGGCAATTCACAAAATATTGACTAGGAGGGACAGAACTGTACGTCACCTTAAACCTCCTACACCCAGATCAAACAGGAGCTGATTTCCACATCAACCTTTTTGGCTTTTCTGCTGCCTATGCTTTACAGAGATAATATCCTGTTGAAATAATACACTTCACTGTGCAGCTGGGCCAATGTTCTCAGAATAAACCATTTAATGTGCTGCCTATATTTGTTTATGAAAGACCAAAATCACCATCTACCAGTTTAACACTTCTAACTACTCACAAGACCATTTCTGCCACCAAATATAGGACAAAAGGCAATGTCCTAGCGGACTTTCAGTGGTGCCAGTATATTATCATGAGGTTCATCCGACGTTACCCTATTACAAAGTCCAGGGTGCCTTTCTATACACACTCGATTTGGTGTGCTGCAACCATTCCCCTTTATAGGTGCCTAGATTCAATCAACAGGAAAACCAGCAACTTCACAGTCAATTAACTAATGAACACACGTTCTTGAATTTTAATCAACCTACACTACATTGATGCAGTGTAACCTATTTTTGTAGATTGATCCAGTCAGGATGTCAGCAAGTGTTGAATAAAATTTATGCAACCTTGTATTTATCGACATAACATCTGAGGATACACCACTGAACAAGTTTAGTAGGGAAACAATGCATCACCATCACAAACCACTTTTTGGCCAAACAACGTCACACTTCTTGAACAACTGTACTGTGGATAACGCTTCTAATGAAAGTGGCACTGCAAGGTTGATCCCAATACAATGGTAAACACCATTTCTTCAAAACGACAGAGTACAAATCAGTCTCATCGCGTATTACTCCAACTGACGTCATTCACAACAACCACAATAAGAAATTTGGTTTCAAACAAGTGAAATTCCGAATTTCCTTCGTCTTTGTAATACATTGCATGATCCAGAATTTGGTGCAATAGTAAGGTCCACAAGCAAATGTGAAGCAATGAAGCGACGAAGTCAGCCAAAATGGACAACATATACATTTCCACCATAAATCTTTGGTTGTCCCTCGTTCTGATGATAATGACTTTTGCACATCCCTGTTCACAATTATGCTAAATGATTATGTTTTGTTGCACCTCTGAGCTCAGGTTCCTGAGGATATAGGTGCCATAGAAGTTAATTAACTATTTTTATTACACCAGTCACTGCATCTGCCAGGACCAAACCAAGAACCTTAGCCTGTGGTGGAGCCAGGGCATAAATAATATGCCACCCTACTGGAACCAGTAAACTGATGTAACCCCCTTTTGTCCAAACAATGACACAAAAAGCTCTCAGGAAGACACATTACATGGCAGAATGCCAGGGTCAAAATGACATAAAACAACCTTTCAGGTCATTCACATGAATCATTTAGATCATGCAAGGTTGATCATCATACTCTGTGTAAAAAAACATGTTACGTTAATGTCTGAAATGTATATATCAGTGTTCGTATTAATGCCATTTTGGAGTGATACCATGCAGTTTTTCAAGGCAGAACACCGTTTTTCAACTTTCGCCACATCCCCTGGTTGCAATTCTACAGTTGTTCGAAGTTGCCTCTAGGCTCGCTTTAGCCAGGTTGTTGTTCCACATTAACAAAGAAATATGACATATATCTAAATTAAATTGTTGACTAACACAACTTAATACAGTCATGAATAGTTGTTCCTAGCTGCCGCTAATGCATATCATCACTGCCTGGCAACAATAGGCCAGGAACAGCCAGAGAGAATGACTGGGGCTTCTGGTCATTGTCTAATTTAACCATTGGAATGTAAAGTTTTTACATCATGACATTGTCACTGGCTAAAAAACAAAAAAGACACATACTTTGATTCTGAAGCCATGTTTTTATAACCGTAGGGTGAACACTGGTATATACACACATTAATTAATACACTATACACTAATCAATTTAAAATACAAATGTTGTTGAGGGTCAAACTTTCAGTCCAGGGGACCAGGGTTCAAAACTGCCATTTCAAATTTTTTTTCATTTTGTCTACCTCACATTGCTTTTGGAAGAGATGTTGGTCCCTTCTACCTGGTGTCTATGCCAGGGGAAGTAAAAGATCCCACACAGGGAAATGGAAAAACATATTGTGGACCACATTAGTAATCTCTATTTCTAAACTACCACTGGCATCAAAAACCCTGCCACAAGGATTCAGCAAAGTATCAAAGCAGAAGGTAGGACAGAAAACATGAAAATCCCCAACTGTTTTCTGTGCAACACCAACAGCAGGACCTACTGGTGCTTCAGTGTACACTGCTGTGTTGCCAAGCATACAGTGGGTACTCACTGTCTTTCTGAGCTAAGTATCACTCAGGCTATTTTGGGCACAGGGAAGCCTGGTGTAAATGACAGGTGGAGTCATATATATTGACAGGATGACACTGGTGAGGTTTCTAATGCAGTAGCTAATGCACTACACCTATTGTGTATGAATGCATCAGACAAAGTGGGCATCTAGGGTGGTATCAAAGGGACATAGGAACTGCGCATTACTGACTTCTCAGAATGTAGGTCTACAAACAGATTTACAATGCTATACATAATAAATATTATTCATCTAGCTGCAGTTATGGCAAGTTAATATATTGTTTTTATTTAAATGTCATGTTGAACACAAAATCAATGTGAATATAATTTGTTTGACAGAGACGTTTTTGTGCACTTGAAAGTTAAATACCATCTTGCCGATGTCCTTCATTTTGTGACGTGCCCCTTGACCATGCAGATTAGGGGAACATTTATAAACTCCTCAGTCAACATTACATCTGGGGAGAAACACTAAGAAAATTTCAATTTGGGCTATGGAACAACATCAGTACTTCAATGTATATTTGTAATGGGGTTTGTCTGTTAGTACATAGTCTTGTATATGGCACAATACAGTAAATATACTTGATGAATGTTGTACTGAGAAACACTGGTCAAGTACAATATGACATAAAAGTACCCATTATAGTCCTTCCAGGCTGGTGAATCAGAGTACAACATAGGCTGAGTGAGAAACTATGACATACTTTATTGAATGTGTCATTGTAAGTGTAAATTTGAGCACTGATTCTCACAATGTAGGCAGAGTGAGAAACTATGACATACTTTATTGAATGTGTCATTGTAAGTGTAAATTTGAGCACTGATTCTCACAATGTTATACAACTTTACCTGACAAAATAAAAAAAATTAAGTTTTTTTCATGAGTGATACAATATTATTGCATTTCTAGAAGAAAACACGATAAATAATTTTTTTATTAGAATTCACACTGATACATATATATCTAACTAGCGATAGGCTGATCAGAGAACAATGGTACATTGTGTGCATTTCTTTACTGCATTTAAAAGCCTGTCACCAAGCAGCTAACTTTCCATAAATGTTACAACCTCGCTGACAATAGCTATTTTTCTTGTATTAAAGCATCAAATAAATGTTGAATTTCTGTACGTCAAATTGTACATGCAATAAAAAGTTATATTATTTTGCATACCTAGAAAAATCACTGACATGGTATTAAGGATTGCAATGTAATATTATATGTAATGACAACATAAAGAGTTAAAATGTTGCCATTTTTAAGATCATATTCACTGTACAAACATAAATATAATTTAGTCAATATTGTTATGTGACAAATGATTCAGATGCCCGCTTCAGTAAGTACTATATACACATAACAAAGCCTTAGTGTCAACATGAACAGGTGGGCACCATTGTGACAGCAAACTGTGACTGTGTACAAGAGTCTTACATATAATGTAGGTCAACCTAATCGATGTATTTTTGTGTAACTGCAGACAGTGTATTTATATTTCACACTTGTGGACATGTCTTTTTATTATATTCGTCAAAATTTCCGATACTGGTCAACTCAACATTTGTTTGAATTTTTCAGCTACTTATTTATAATCTGTGGTGCATATGTAGCCTAGTAATAACGTAACAGTTGATTTATCAAAATGAGGCAGCACACTGAATAGAGAATTTTTTTTATATGATTTGGTAATGTGGAAACTTTTTTTGGTATGGCACATCTATTTATTGCTGGTGGATAATGGAGACAGACTTGACTGCTCATGCATAGAACTGATCTACGTGTCACTAGATGAGGACATAAAGAAGTGCGTGTTACCCTGCCAACTGGATGACACGTCACTGTGACTATGACACTATACATATCATACCTAATAATTTATGTATTTATTGACACCTCACCATTTATTGCATTATGTGTAACAGTATTGAGTGTGAAATGTCAAACGCTGTCATTTAAATTGCAATGATTTATGTACAACAGGCAATTATTTTCAAGATATGGTTTTGTCTAAGTCTACAGTGTTGTGACATTCATATTATTGATATAGGTTTGCCAGTTTGAATGGGTGAATAAATACTAAATTAATATGCATACACGTATCAATGGACATAGAATCGTAGAGCAATCATTTAAGCAATCGTAGCCGAGATACTGTCTATATCGATTTGTTTTCATTGTTCAAACGCCATTTTCATTTTGTAATTTTTTAACATGTTCTTATGTATAAAAAATTACATCCGGCCAAATTGCACGAATTTAACAAGTGCCGAGAGGTATATTTAACCCTGAAAGAGGAGGTACCTTAGCACACCGAAACGCCCTAAGTAAAAGACCGAATTGCTGCAACGCAAATTCCCGCCGAGGCAGGCCAAACCCCAACATAAACAATGCGTCCATGAATGGCACGCACAAAAACCTCTTCCGAAAAGCCCCTTATTTCATCCCAGAAAACGACTCCGGCATTTTCTGTTCAAATAAGATTCACTGAAACTTACCGTTGAGCACCTCTTCTCGCGTTTCGCTCCCTTGTAGAGAAGCCATTATGTGCTAAAACACTGCTTTTACGGGTGACGTGAGAGCAAATCGTCTCCGAACGTTCAGACTGCTCTGTTTTTGTTTTGATCCGACGTCATCGCACTTGCGCACGTGACTTTGTCATGCATTGCGCCGCCTGTCGTGGGTATCACGAACGACACGACTAGGCGCGAGCGTGCAGTTAGACACAGGCGCGAGTAATTACAATGTTGGACCACGTAATCGTTCTAAAGGGGGCTGTCACGAGGTGTTTGTAGGTGTTACGAGCATCATGTCACAATATGTGACAAGTGTGCGCTGCCCGTTGTGAATTAACACGTACGCCATAGGTGTAGAAGGGTTACAGGCAGGCTCACGTACACCCAGCGAACAATTATTATTCATTTGTATTATGTTGTAGCAACGTTTCCAAGACGTCGCAGTTTGGTCGTGCCGACGTTGTGAAATGACGGCGTGGGAATCGTGGCAACGTAAATGTGTCGATTCCCAGTAAGGCTGCTACGTCGTGCGTTGTGGCACAACCTTCCCAAGGCCGTAGCCGTTTTTTTTCGAGGGGGTTCACTTTTGCCGAAAGGTATTAGCATATGCAATATTATTTTTCCCAAAATACGTGCGCGCTCGTTAGGCCCTACAGCATTTTATCTGTTTAATAATGTGCGAATACGATAAAATTTGAGACGATTCATTTTAAATTAAATAATTTATTGAAATTATTCACAATATACTAACGCCTATATACATGTATAAGGCCTATGGCAAACTGTGTGTGAAGATTAATAATTAAGAGATGCCTGCATTAATGGGTGACTATAATGGCTTCCCTCTTGGCCTCCCTTGCATGGCTTCCCTCTTGGCCTCCCTTGCATGGCTTCCCTCTTGGCCTCCCTTGCATGGCTTCCCTCTTGGCCTCCCTTGCATGGCTTCCCTCTTGGCCTCCCTTGCATGGCTTCCCTCTTGGCCTCCCCTTTATATATATATATATATATATATATATATATATATGAACTTGCCCTATATATATATATATATATATATATATATATATATATATATATATATATATATATATATATATATATATATATATATATATATATATATATATATATATATATATATATATATATATATATATATAATATATATATATATATATATATATATATATATATATATATATATATATATATATATATATATATATATATATATATATATATATATATATATATATATATATATATAGGGGAAGTTCAGTTTTGATGCAGTTGCAGGGTTGCTGAAGCCATAATTTTATGCATGGCATAAAAGATTTGTATGGGGCGTATATTAACTGGCGTTTCGAAAATTACACAGTACTAATTAAGGGAACTATATAGTGTTTACAGTTTTGAAGAAAGAATAGCATATACGTGCGCACTGGCACGGGTGTAGTCGTGGGTGTGTCGTGGGGTTTGCGCGAACCCCTTTTTTAAGAAACCCGTCTTCAGAAACGAATCCCCACCCAACTCGTCACCAAAATGTTGAACAACGAAGCCCTCAGTGGATCAACTATATGAAATGGCCGATGGGTGTTTTTCCAAAGTGACTATGCCGACTCCTAGCTGTGCCTAGCTAAGCCATCAACGTTTCCCAACCTGTATTGCACGTATGCACTACTATATAAATAGCCTGCATACCCCTTGTAACATCGACCGAATTTATAAAGGAGCGCCAGTGCTCTGAGACGTTTGCGTAACTATACATACGAGCATCTAGACACACACATATATATATATATATATATATATATATATATATATATATATATATATATATATATATATATATATATATATATATATATATATATATATATATATATATATATATATGATTTTCACTAGATATGGTGCGAGCTTGACAGACAATTAAGAGTGGTATCCCTTACGCTGGGGCTAATCCAATCTGTAGATATAGCTGTATCACAATTGAATTAACCGAATGTACTTTCAGTGTTTGTAGGTGGTTAGTTCTGGTACATGAATGTATTGATTCAAGTTATAAGCCTATTGTTATTTTGCTATTTCGATTATTTCTGCGCTATGTCTTCATCATTTGCGCGAGGGGGCCACACCACTATTTTTTGCCCTCTCGATGAATTGTTTCCAACCGTTTCGCTCCTCTGCCATCTCTCTGCTGTTGACACCTGTCTATTCCAGATCTCACATCACTATGTCCCTCCACCTTAATGTTGGTCTTCCTCGTCTTCTACCATTGACTTCGATTTTCCTTTCTCTCTTTGTCAATCTCTCCTCGCTCATATTCTGAATGTGTCCTGCACCTCCATCGCAGCCTGCTCACCACTACCTTCCTTTCAACTGTTTTTTCCATGCCAACCTGTTCTCGTAATTCCACTACCCTCCTTCTCTCATATTTTTTCACTTTACATATTCTCCGGAACCAGTTGTTCTCTGATACCGTCGATGCAGATGTTCCCAACCCATGTACTAAAGTCGGTACCACACATTCTTTCAACAACCAGTGGGCAGCTGTACTCTTTCATGTCCAAAACAATGGCATCAATAGCTCAACAGGCAACAGCAAGATCAGGAAGACATGCTATGTGTACGGTAAAATGTCAGGGTCATACTAACATGAAACTACCCTTCAGGTCATTCACATGAATCACTTTAATCATGCAAGATTGACCATCATACTCTATGTAGCAAAACATGAATGTCTGAAATGTATAATATGCACGATTATAACACGAATCAATTTAAACACAAACCCATCTGTTCTTGGTAATAATAAGTGTGGGGCACAGACGTCGGACTCGTCACCGAGATAACTCACGCTCGAGTCCTCTTGCTCTCATTTCGAAGCTTTGGCAATTGCAATTCATTACATGTCACAGTTCACTCAACTGTATAAATGAGTAGGCCTACAGACAGAGGTAGATATGTGAAATTTGTATATATATATATATATATATATATATATATATATATATATATATATATATATATATATATATATATATATATATATATATATATATGATTATATAGACATATAGACATACAGACACACATACACACATACATACATACATATATACATTAACACAGACATATATCGACGGATGCTCACGCAAGGACATACACAGAGATCACGCACGCACGCACGCACGCACGCACGCACGCACGCACGCACGCACGCACGCACGCACACACACACACACATAAATTGACAGATATATAAATAATAATAATGGACGCAGACACACAAACATACATACTAATATATACACGTAAATACTGTTTGCCCTTCTATCCGGTCGAGCCACTGTGTCATACACGAGGTGCAATGCACACGCAGTTGCACACATGAGCTGAGAAATGCAATACTCACCAATAGTACGCCACCCGTGTGTTGGGTTAGCCAGTGTTCGAAATGACCATTGACTCTTGGAGGGTCCCATACAAATATTGGTCACCCCCGCCCCCTCCCCAAACAAAATCTTCTTAATACATCTTCTTTTCAGGCACTGTGATGGCTATTAGGGCATATTTTTGTGAGAAGACTTGTTTGCTATTATAGCTACCTGTTTTTTACCAACTTAGGTTGAATGCACTTGTTATAAGTCGCTCTGGATAAGAATGTCTGCTAAATGACTAAATTGTAAATTGTAGTCTAAACCATTGTTACTGGAGTAATACGCTTGCAGACACAGTGCTACGTAATTCTGAGAAGTAAAAGCATTTTGCCAAGATAAAATGTGTCTGAACTAGACACGTATTGGTGGCATTTCTGCAGACGCCCTACAGATGGCGCCCTTATCCACACAACACACACTCATCAATGATATGTGTGGAACGAGTTAAGATGTTTTAACAGAGATTAACTGAATGAAAATATAGTGAGCTGAATGAATCAGCTAAATAAATAATTTAACTACCAACAAAATGATGTCGAGTCCTGCGGAAACCGTCGAGTTCTTGCTGAAAGTAACAACACTTACCTTGCTGGAACTGTCTGCCGCCTTTGGTACCACACATCACAACACCCTTATTATACGCTTATCATTGTGGTATCGCATATCTGGCACAGCTCTGAACTGATTTTTATCATACCTAACTGGTAGACACCAAACCATAAAGATAGCAAACTGTTTCTCGGCCGCACTCCAATCTTCGTGTGGTGTCCCCCAGGGTTCTGTTCTGGGGCCTTTGCTGTTCACTCTTTACACTACGCCACTCAGCTCTGTTATCCAAAATCATAATTTGGATCACCACCTTTACGCAGATGATACACATATCTACGTACATTTCTTTGGCTACCTCGGATACAAATCGCTCCCTAAATCAGCTCAGCGATTGTCTCCACGAAATCTTCCTCTGGATGACTGACAGCAAATTAAAGTTAAACGCAGACAAAAGTGAATTTCTCATCATTGGTACTCCAAAGCAGTGTGGCAAACTTGATGGGTTTTTTCCCGACACGTACTCTGAGTCAAAATATCACACCAGCAGCCTCAGCGAAGAATTTGGGTGTCACTTTTGATAAGAATTTCAACTTTAGACAACATATTTCTCAAACGTGTCGTTGCTGTTTTTATCATATCCGAGATGTAATCCGTATTCGCCGGTATATGTCACTTTCTGTCGCTAAAACTATTGCAACAGCTCTAGTTAGCAGCAGACTTTATTATTGCAATTCCCTCCTTCATAATATTGCTATCAAGGATATTACAAAACTTCAACGTGTCCAAAATTGTTTGGCTAGGGTAGTTACACGACCTCCTCGTTTCTCTCGCTCAGTGCCACTTCTAAAATCATTGCATTGGCTCCCTGTGCGATATCGCATTATTGTTAAGATCTGTACAATTACCTATCATGCCCTTTCAACCAAACAACCTGCATATTTACATTCAATGCTCACTCCAGCAAGACAACCCAAACAGCTTCGGTCGTCTGGTTCTGATTTACTTTCTGTTCCCATAGTTAAGACTAACGCTGGAACTGGAGCTTTCTCGGTTTCCGCACCAACTTTGTGGAATTCAATCCCCGACAGCGTAAAATCAGCAAGAAAATATAGCTTCATTTCGCCGTAATCTGAAAACCTATCTTTTCAAAATTGCCTATCCTCCTTAGCTTCTTGGAACCTCCATCCATCGGTTGACGACTTTTTGCATTGTACATGATCACGAGAATGCCTAATCCTTTGGTTTTGTTGCGCCACTGATCGAGCTCGGATTTTGGCGCCGAAGAAGTAATTTTATTATTATTATTATTATTAAAGATCGATCGAGTTCTGCGAAAACCGTCGAGTTCCGCGAAAACCGTCGGGTTCTGCGAAAACCGTCGATTTCTAGCACAGACGAACCAGAGTAGCCTCACACGCAGCAACAGGTGCAACAGCGGAAGTGTAATATTATACATCGATACAACGATAAAATGTGGAACCCCCCAATTTGACATTTTTGACTTATGGGAGGTCCCTCGTGCCTTATTGGGGTTCCTGGACCCCCCGACCCCCTCATTTCGAACACTGGGTTAGCCCACCGCTTATGTTTGCGACAGAATGGGCATTGTTGCCAGTACAGTGGCGCCTCGTGGTGGACTGTGGACCATCTAAATGCAATTTGTACATTACCGCCAGATGGCGAATCTGCTTCGACATTTACCGGATATGCCCACTGACCTATATATATATATATATATATATATATATATATATATATATATATATATATATATATATATATATATATATATATATAGATCAGTGGATCTGCCTAGCCTCGATTATCCAAGATCCGCACTGTGGCGCCACCGTTTGTCGCACACATTTTCGCCTGTATGCAGAGTGGGGTTCTCGTTGTGACGGAAATTATGTATGCACCAAGATTCTGGGCGCATGCATCAGTAGCTAATTAAGATCTCATCCCGGCATTTGACTAATTAAAAAGTGAACGTTTATCAGTCTATACTATGCAATTCGAATTAACGTTAAACTTTGATTATATTGACACAACTGTCCGACTGAACATTTTAATCAGGCAAAAAAATTTGTTCGTGTAACATCTCGATAATGACGATGATTGGCTGCAGGCGCTTCACGGGAACACCTATGGAGTGGTGACATTTGTAGCTTCAATTATCCAGGCTCCGCGCTGTGGCGCCACCGTTTGTTGCACACATCTTCGCCTGGATGCAGACTGGAGTTTTCATGATGACGGAAATTATGTATGCGCCCAGATTTTGGTCGCATACATGATTAGTTAATTACGATGTCATCCGGGCATTTGAGTAATTCATAAAATAAAAGTTCACTTTTATCAGTTCATATGATGCAATTCGAATTAACTTTAAACTGTGATTGTATTGACACAAATATCCGACTGAAAAGTTAAATCAGGTAAGATAATTTTTTAGTGTAGCATCTCGATAATGACGCTGGTTGGTTGCTGGTGCTTCGTGGGAACGCCTTCGCAAAATGGAGTGGTGACAGTGGGTAACAACGAGACCTCGCTTCTGCGACCAGACTCTCTTCTCGGCGGATTCACGAAGCAAAGAGAGAGAGAGAGAGAGAGAGAGAGAGAGAGAGAGAGAGAGAGAGAGAGAGAGAGAGAGAGAGAGAGAGAGAGAGAGAGATTCGGATAAGCGAGACTATGACAGTGGGTAACTACGAGACCACATGTCTGCGGCCACACTCTCTACTGTGCGAATTCACGAAGCCGAGCGAAAGTCAGATAAGCGAGGATACTAGACCTGCCTGTTTACATGCCCACTGCGTGGCGCCACTGTTTCCTCAAACAAAACAGTTTGAAACACACCAAAGAAAATGGCAAACATGATGGATTTGTATAATGTATTTACAGTTATTTTACAGATACGTCGTGTCATTCCACCGCACAGTTAAACATCACTTTAATACCCGGCGCGTTATACCAGAGCTGGGGAATATACATATTTTAGAGTGGTTATCTTTTTTTGATATTATGGTACATATAATGGCAACAAAATTACACATGTACGCAGCGTATTATATTTTATTGAATATATGTAGCAAATAATTTGAATAGAAGAGTTACATGATGTAATTGAAAAGTAATTGAAAATACAATTTACAAGTTCACCAATTCCTGAATTGACGTTCCAAATTACAATGTAACTGACCCCAAGTGAGTGAGTGAGTGAGTGAGTGAGTGAGTGAGTGAGTGAGTGAGTGGGTGAGAGAGAGAGAGAGAGAGAGAGAGAGAGAGAGAAAAGACCGAGAGAGAGAGAGAGAGAGAGAGAGAGAGAGTGAGTGAGTAAGTGAATGAGAGAGTGAGTGAGTGAGTGAGATTGTGAGATTGTGAGAGAGTGAGAGAGAGAGTGAGTGAGTGAGAGAGTGAGAGAGTGAGATAATGAGAGAGTGAGAGAAAGAGAGAGAAAAGAGTTAGAGGAAGAGAAAAGAGGCAGCATCTTTTGATTATTTTACCAGTCAGAAACCCCTAGTTCATAGCTGCACTAGTTACCAGTGCAGGCCATAATCCTTGTATTTGTTTAATTAAGGCAGGAAGTCCACTAAGCCAAGGGTCATTCATCAGTTAGCCATAAAATGCCTTTGTTGCTCTCACAAGTGACAGTGTTAAGTACTGCTAGCTCAATCTTCTTCTTCTGATGTTTGGTGACTCATCAAAGACTCCCAATATAAATACCTTTCCAAAATACTTGTCACACGGTGACAAACATACCACATACACTTCTCTAAAATACCTGTCACACTTGCTAAATATCTAAATCCCCGAATCCATGACAGTAGCAGACCGCACGATGTAAACGCTCGAATGAAGAGCTATTGAATCAGACAATGCAATTTCCTCCATTTCTGGTGCATCTGTGATCTGTCAAAAGAATAGAACAAATTAAGCAGTACCAACACAAATCATTTAATCTACTGCACAGAATAGCGATTTTTACAGATGACCTTGAACATTTTATGCAGAAGGTGTAAGGATGATTAAATGTCGCATATAGTTTCAAGTCCTCCAAATTGTCGTTCAGCAACCAAGATATCATGCATCGGTGCTTCCAGACCTGGGGCCGATGTACTCGGTACTCGTGTGCTCGTGTATTCAAGTATATTTTTAAGTACTCGTACTCATGGACATTTTTGGTCATGTACTCGTCCTCAAACTCGTGCTCAATGTACTCAGATATTACGAGTACCATTTTATATGATGCTGTGATAATTATTCATGATCTTATTTTAAATACAGTTTTATCAAGTATTTGAAGTTAACAGAATGAAAATATACTATTTAAATACTTCCATAAAGTATCTGAAATGTTCAAATACATTATATCTGCTTTATATAACATGTTCTTGATAACAATGTTGTGTAGTGAGCAGATCATGGCACATAGTCTACAAACATATCCGAAGATGGTCAGATGATAGGTGCAATATTAACAATCTGTCAAAACTAAACCTAGGGTCTGAGAGACCAGATATAAGAGATAAGAGACCAGAGATAAGAGATAAGAGACCAGAGATAAGAGATAAGAGACCAGAGATAAGAGAAGTGCTAAACAAAGAAAAGCAGTAATTGAGGTGTCAGGTGAGACATCCTTTGGTGCCTCAGACCTCCTGCTAATTGCTTTATTTTATAACTTGCTGAACACTGAGCAGAATTAGCAATTACCTGCTCATTTGAGATCATTACAGAACTATTTGAAGTTTATTTGCTAGATTTTTCTCAGTGGTACCCTAGGTAATGATTGGTTTAAGTGAGTGTACATGTGTCGAGTATGTCGGTGACTCCAAGGTGGGTTAATCAGAGTGCCGCTATATATACCATGCCACATGTGTCGAGTATGTCGGTGACTCCAAGGTGGGTTAATCAGAGTGCCGCTATATATACCATGCCACATGTGTCGAGTATGTCGGTGACTCCAAGGTGGGTTAATCAGAGTGCCGCTATATATACCATGCCACATGTGTCGAGTATGTCGGTGACTCCAAGGTGGGTTAATCAGAGTGCCGCTATATATACCATGCCACATGTGTCGAGTATGTCGGTGACTCCAAGGTGGGTTAATCAGAGTGCCGCTATATATACCATGCCACATGTTGAGTATGTCGGTGACTCCAAGGTGGGTTAATCAGAGTGCCGCTATATATACCATGCCACATGTGTCGAGTATGTCGGTGACTCCAAGGTGGGTTAATCAGAGTGCCGCTATATATACCATGCCACATGTGTCGAGTATGTCGGTGACTCCAAGGTGGGTTAATCAGAGTGCCGCTATATATACCATGCCACATGTGTCGAGTATGTCGGTGACTCCAAGGTGGGTTAATC
>OY759264.1:43462183-43557183 GCA_963662155.1 Lamellibrachia columna | reverse complement strand
CCTGTTTTTAATGGTGCTTTAAAATTATACAGAATTTTCTGATTGGACCAGAATTGGTCCAGGCGGTTTTAAAAAGTATTTAAAGATTTTACTTGAACGACTGTTTCCAGGAGGGAATTCCAAGGTTCAGTCACTCTGATAGGAAAAGCATGTTTTCTTTTATTTGTTTTTGCTCTTTGAGTAAATAATTTTAGAGTGTGCCCTCTATTTCCTGTCCTGAAGGATACACCCTCCCATTTTAAGAGTTTAGGTGAAGATTCAATGTCGTATAGATTATGTATAATTTTAAAAACTTCAATCATATCGCCTCGTTGACGTCTATATGATAATGAGGGAAGTTTTAGTAATTTTAGCCTTTCTATATAAGTTAAGTTTCTCATCCCTGGCAATTCTTTTCGTGCTCTTCTTTGGACGTTTTCTATTGCAATAATATGTTTTTTTAGGATACCATACTGCTATTGTCAAGACGCGTTCTTACCATTGTTTTATACATTGGCAAGAACGTTTCTTTGTCAAGAAATTGAAAAGTTCTACGAATTATTTTTTTCATCTTTGTTGCTTTGTTCACTGCTTGGTTAATGTGGGCATCAAAGGATAGCTTTGTGTCTATAATAACCCCTAAGTCGTTTTGTTTTTCAATTGTGTCGAGCGGATATATGGAGTTGTTAAGTGTCATAGGATATTTGATTTCTCCAATGTTATTATTTCCAAGTCATGTGTTTACATTTGCTTGGATGAAATTTTACTAAACATTTGTTGCTCCACTGCTCTAAGGTATTTAGGTCATGCAACTCGTCCATATTCGGCGTCTGATGACTCTACATCACTATGTAATATGTTTAGTCCAGACCTTGGTGTTTGATATCGAGATTCCCGCTCCGCTAATGCGCGTCTCACTGTCTCTGGGACACACACTCGTAAATCTGTGCGGTTAATGACTCGTCTCTTATGGCCAGTCATTAGCGCAACGACATATGTGTCATCCTTTCTCTCTTTGATAATGTAGACGCTGGGCTCCCACGCGTCCCCTATCTTGTTCCGCCCTTTCACGCGATTGCGTAAATGCACGTGTTCGCCAACACGCAGGACGTCCTCCCTTACCCGCTTGTCGTGCACAGCCTTTCGATTGGCAATATCCAGGGTCCGTTGTTCGGTCGCTTTCGTGTATGCCCTTTTCAGTCTTGTTTGATGTTGATGTACCCATTCACTACTGTCTCCATGGGCAACTTGCGATTGTAGCATATCGTCACGAACGATGCAGTCGAATATCAACAGGTAAACGCGGAACCCGGCTAAACATGAGGTAAAAGGGACTAAACCCAGTCGCGGCGTGGGGTGTTACATTGTAGGCATATGTTAATTCTGGCAAATGCTCTGGTCACTTGGATTTCTGAGTGGGTGTCAACGTGCGAAACAATGCATGCATTGTTCTGTTATATCTCTCGCATTGTCCGTTCCCCATCGGATGGTACGGGTTTGTTCGGGATTTCTGGATCGCGTAAATCTTGTACAACTCGGTGACAATCTTGGCGTCAAACCACCGTCCCTGGTCCGAGTGTATCCGACACGGAACTCCATAACGGAAGAACCGAATCCGTGTATATCACAAACTGAACTCCCAGCAAGTAATCGCGAAACTTTTCAGTAACCGCCCATTTTACTGCTAACAATTCCAATTTCATAGAGCTATATGCCGTTCGATTCTTCTCAGGTCCCCTGAGACCCCGGCTAGCATATGCTATTACTCGAGTCTTCCCATCTTGTTCCTGGAGAAGTAATGCGCCAAGTCCTTCGTGGCTGGCATTTGTCTCCAGAATGAACGGCTTTTTGAAGTCAGCAAATCCCAACACCGGTGCGGTTGTGAGAGCGCGTTTTAGTGAATCAAACGATTCTTGATGTTCCGGTCTCCACACAAACGGTCCTGGTGTGGCCGAGTTCCACTTCCATCCTGGTTTTCTTTTCTTCCCTTTGTTGGGATCTTGATTCACCAATTCATACAGGGGCGATGCCAGCTGCGAAAAATGATGAATGTAACGTCGGTGATATCCCGCTGTACCCAGGAAGATTTTCAGTTCCCTCGCATTTTCTGGTACTGGCCATTCGCTTACCGCTTTCACCTTTTCTGGGTCAGCCGAAATCCCTTGATACGATATTATCTGTACTAAGTACGAAACTGATTTCTGAAATAGATGGCACTTAGTAGGTTCGATCTTTAACCCGTGAGATGCTAGTCGCTGAAACACTAACGCCAGTCGTTCAAAGAGCTCTTCAATGGTGGAAGAGTATATTAATATGTCATCTAAGAAAATCAGCACCTTTTCATTCATCTCCACCCTGAATACAATGTGCATTAACCTCTGAGAGGTAGCAGGTGAATTACAAAGTCCATAGGGCATCTTCGTGTACTCATACAAACCCATGGGCGTCGTGAAAGCTGTCTTGTGTTGATCAGACTCGTCTATTTCCACTTGATTGTATGCCGATTTCAAATCGACCGTCGAGAAATACTTGGCTCCTGCCAGATGATCAAAAATCTCATCCACACGTGGGAGTGGGAATGCATCTTTCCTCGTCTAGGTGTTGAGTCTACGGTAGTCCACGCACATCCTAATGTTCCCGTTCTTTTTCTTACAAATAACTATTGGGCTGGCGTATTCCGAATGACTAGGTCTGACTATTCCCTGCTGAATTAGATCATTAATGTGTGCCTTGACTTCCTCAAACTGAGGCGGTGAGATGCGACGGTAGGCCGCTCTGACCGGGCTGTCTTCTGTTGTGCATATTCGGTGTTTGACAGTGTGGGTTAACCCAACATCACTTTCATTTTGAGCAAATACCTGCTGATTTGAGTGCAACAATTCAGTCAGGCGATCTCTTTCAGTAGGCGGAATATCACCAATACTCACATCTCGCATCCAACTTTGATCACTGGGTAACTCAAGTATGTCACGACTTTGTTTGCTGCTTACCCATCGCGTATTAACAGTCATTTGTCTGGGTTCCAAGCTTACTCTCAACCCGTCATCCAATTCCTGGAAAGATACCGTGTGCTCTGGATCCCTGTCGATTACATCAACTGTATAAATCCTCCCTACCGGGGAACGGGAACGCAACCACACCTCGTTGGGAGTTGGGTTGACGATGGTCACCCCAAAACAACCCTTAATGGAACCTACTAGTCCTGCTTGGAGGAGTAAACCTCCCTTTAGGGGTTCATCCAATGGTTCTACCATTCCGTTACCGCTGCAACGTGGCCCTGACACTGTGACATTACACGATGACAATGCCGGTATATTTACACTTTTGTCCCCTGCAATTTTCACTACTCTTCCCTCTATTTCCCGTTTTGGTTTACGATCATGGGTCTCTATGGTGCGAAGTAGTTCCCTAATGTCTGGGATTGCACCCAAAACATTCATACCCAGTATCCCTGAGGTTTGCCTGTGGTGATTTAGCCCTGGTGGATCTTTCTGCACTAGAATCCCTTTGTTCTTAACGATAGTGCCCAACACATTTATATCGGCTGTAAAGTACCCAATGTATGGGAACACTAGAGAGTTGGCTGCTTCCAGCCGAAACCATGACGACGCATCTTCTAAACAGTCGACAGAAGCCAGTAAGTATTCGTTGAACCACAATTCCTGTAAAATAGTTACTTCCGAACCCATATCTAAAACCATACTGGTTTTTTTGCCTGCTATCTCACATGAAATGATAGGGGTCTTACCCACTATAGCGTCCATTAACACACAGTCAATGCTACTACGCCCGCCTGCCTGACGCTCGGCAACGGGGTGAATTAGTTTCCCTGTTGACCCCGGGGTGGTACTGGCACATTAGATCTCGCTACTGGACCACCCCGCATTGCACGGGTATCTGACTGATCCCCGTACGCATGAACACCAGACTGTTCCTCGGTACGGCGTATATCGCTTGCCCGCTTCCAACGTGTATTCTGGGTGTGACCCCTTCGCCTGTAGTACTCACAATGAAGTGGTCCGCTGCTGCGGGGTTCCGGTCTGCTAGGTCTCGCAGCCACCCCCGCGGCCGTCTGTTGTTGTGCTAGCAACAAAGACACGATTTCCGATTGAGTGGTTGCGAGTAGTTCCTACTGGGCCGCAATTCGTTCCAGTGGACTCGGGTAATTGGAGGCGTGGTGGGGTTCGTGAACTTCCCTCACACGCACACACCTGTTTGGCCCACTCAACCCGTCCTCCTCTAGTTGAATCGCTTCGGAGCGTAATGCGCCAAACGACATTTTGGGGTCAGTCCGAACTAGTCTCTTTATTTCCCGCTTTATCTGAGGTTCTAACAGGTTTTTACAGAATACTTCTATCAACATATTATCCTTACTTTCAACCTAATCAGTCAATCCTTCAGAAATTTCCAGGAGCGCTCTGGAGAACTCTCCAACACTTTCTCTACCCTGCACCCGATCGTATAATTCGCTCTTCAGCTGCGCATTACTGCGGTTTTCCCCAAAAGCAGACACCAGTAACGTAAATATCTTATCGATACAGTCCTTCTCATCACTTGGGGCGTACCTTACTTCTTCCCGGGCCGGTCCCTCTAGGTGGGCGACCAAAAATGACAGTCTATCGGCCGTAGAGTCGGATGGTAAGATGCTCCGTGCTTCCCCGATCCAGCAGTGAAGTTCACTAGTTCGACCGTTGAACATCCTCAGTTTTCGAGTAGGAGGAGCGGTCACCGTGACGTTGACAGGCTGCTGCTGGTTGCGTTTTAGCGTTTCCACCATCTCCTCCAGCCGAGCCAACTTCTCTTCTGCCGACGCCATCCTTCCTCTGGAAGCTTACACTGTCAAATATCCCACTTCTGACACCATTGTAAACAAATCGAACGACTGTTGGATAGTGACAGTGTTTTATGTGTGAAGTGAAAGCTTCCAGAGGAAATATAGCCACTGAAACAAAGAGTTGCATACCAACATCACTACTACTGTAACATTATCATTATAAAGTAACAAGGAAAACAGTTGTAATCACAATGCAAAAGCAATGACTTCTATCAATATAACAACATAATAAAGTAACGTGGCCACAAATCAAGATCATTCGTCAACACCCATTTACATCAATGTGACTTTGAATACATGACGAAATAAACTAGGTTCATATACTCCAATCTATATAGATAATATACAATACATAAGGACACGCAATCCTTTAACAGAGCCGTGTGATTATATTTGCTCGAAACCAGTGAAACCAGGTTGTACTTTGAGTAGCATATACATAGGCGATGACAGCATAGCGATACATTCATAAACGTCCAAACAAAGCATTGAAAGTATAATGGTACACACGCGCAACAATGGCCGAGAATAGTAATAGCTGAATGTATCAATGTATCACAAATTGAGTTTCTGCTCCCAGCGACTGTAATGAAATAACCAACGCGGCATTACAACCTCTCTAATACATTATCACATTTAGACAGTGCTTGATATATCAGCAATTGTAATTAACAATTAGTTGTATACAGTCTTTAAATGAATGGCAATGTATAACGACAATACAAAGTTACCCAGTACTGCCACGCCCAGCACACCTATTGCCGCCACGCCCTTACCTGTATGGTAAAGTGGCGGCTTCCAAAACATTCAACTTAACATAACGTTTCACAACTTCTTCTAATAATTTATAAATAAAGCCTCACTATATAAGTATTATAAAAGTGACTCACCAGAGATAAATTGTCAATATACATATACTGAGCCGGGAGAAGGTTGCTTGCATGTAACAACGTGTGTAGTCTTCTCCGGCCCAGGGCGAACTGCCCAGACTAATTTATAAAACTCGCTCAGGTTGTTAAACTGGGAGTGACACTGGCATAGCGCCCCCTAGTGACTAGCCTACCAAATATATAAACAGCTAAATCCACCAGGGTTACATATAGACAATTGTATAGGGTTACCCAATGCCACGTATATCTACTAATAAAATGTTAGTTTTATTTCTAACCAGCTTACAACTTATAATATGAAATATTTTATGTTTTTCGTCAACGTTATACAAGAGGTTGCAGTTTAGCCTTGTAAGGAAGGTGAGGCAATGTCAAGGCCGTTTCATACACCGGATGTGACCCAATTGAGAGTAAAACACGCCAAAGGTACCTCAACAAGTGCGCGTGTTTCTCGTTGAAAGCAGCATATCTTATACAAATGTAACCAGAAAATATTATTATGCAGTAATAACTTGTATTCTAGAAATCAGGTGAAGTAATGTTTCCTACATAATTTGGTAAAAACTAACCGCGTATGTAATATCCAGAACATTATTAAGAGCATCAGCCGACTCGGTTTCACGACGATGCGTATCAAATTGACTAGGTCTAGGGATGTCAGTAAAATATTCAGATTGCAGAACTGTTTATTTAATATGTTTACGGTATGACCTAAGCCATGAGAAACTGAAATGTGAACATAGTTACAAGATCAATACAAATCTTTTCGAAATATGGGTTTTGGAAGACGTCAACTTTTAATAAATTGTATAGCCGAGTCTGACTCAAGGTCAATGACTAGTCTAGGTGCTAGTGCATTTGACATTGATTGGGATGTCAGTAAAAATATTAAATTGTAGATCTGGTTGTTAAAATAGTTTTATGGGACGATAGTATCCATAAAAACTTAAATGTGCAAGAAGTTTCAAAATCGATATAGTACTTTTCGAGATATGATTTTTTTAAGATGTCAACATTTTACAAATGTTATATGCCAAGTCTGTGTTGCATTTGATATTGACTAAGATGTCAATAAAAAATTCAAATTGCAGACCTGGTTTTAAAAATCGTTTTATGATATGGTAGTATGTATCAGAAATTGAAACGTGAAAACGTTTAAAAATCAATAACACAATCATAAATATCCACTTCTCATTTTCAGACATTTTCCTCATAAGACATCTGATACAATCTACTGACCATACAACTGGTTTGGTGAGCATAAAACTGTTCAATGTAATACACATGGGGGTACATTACAGGCCTCATCCTAGAGAATTATTTCTAAATAGTGTGTCTTTCTACTGATTATTATGTCATGAAACATATTGCTGTGACACAATCACAAATATCTAAGTAATTTTCATAATCATCACTGTGAAACACATTAAACGGGCCGATATATTTATGCTTTTAATGCAGAACATTTGTGTGCGTGCTTGTATTTTTATTTTATGTATATATTACGAACTTTTTGTCTTAATTAAACATTTATTATATATTATAGAAATACAAATTTTAACATGTTTTAAAATGGCGCTCGCCACCAGATAACACCTGCATCATATTAGAACGCCATCACGTTATGCTAGAATTACGATAGTACAATGGTAAACACGAAACAATGCTTTGCGTAATTTCCGGACGTTGCTATGACGCCGACTCAGCAGGCATTCAGGGAACCCATTTTCCTGTTTGAACACTCGGCTGCACGGGCGTAATGTCGTTCATTACAGCTTTCATAATCGCTTTCTCATTGCACTCTGTGTGCACATTGTCTTGTTCCCCGATGAGCTGTGCGGAAGCAGAATGCAACGGCATCATGATGGGAGGAAGCGACTGGATTAGCAGGTCGGATAAGAATACTACGTAGATTGATGTCGTCAGCAATTTCCTTCGCAAAAGTGAACAATATAGCGAGGAATGTACCAGTAGTTAGTTCGTACTAAAACGCTGACATTTCAACACGACACCAGTCAACTTGCCAACAAATATTTTTTTACGTATCATACAACAGCTTCCTTATAACATATTTATATAGTTATTGCTTGGTATATGCACATAAACGTATACAACATAAGTAAGCTAACAATTTCAATTCAAGAGTACCGTATCAATGGCATTAGCAGTTTTGTTACATAGTTACAAATATATATATATATATATATATATATATATATATATATATATATATATATATATATATATATATATATATATATATATATATATATATATATATATATATAGCCAACATAAGCGAAAGATAGAAACACGTCATTGATCAATCAAAGGCATTCAGATGTTATCGTTATATTTATTCCACTGTAGTAGTGGTTACTTTGAAGGGTTTTTGGTATGAAGCCTGTCCTTGGGACGATCTATAGTATACGCTTATAGTACTATCATGTGATACTTATAGTACTATCATGTGATACTTCCCCCGGACTCTAAACACTATGCTGCAGGATTCGTATACATCTCAGTGCGCAGATATGCAATACTTGCCATGCCTGTCTCTTGTCAATAAATTGCGGATTTCCCGTTTACAACCCACGCAACAGTCGGTTGGGTTACACAAACGGAACAAGGGGGTATGGATCGTGTAGACTCAATGCAAATACACCAGGTATACGTGGGGAATAAAGTTCTGGCACGAGAAAACAGGCAAATGTCCATAAGTAGTTATAATACGTGCGATTGTCAAGTCATTTTGCTGATTCGTTCATCTTGACTTCGCAGTCACCAAATATTTTGCTAATATATATGAAATAGTGTCTTGATATGACATCCGTGTAAGACGACAAATAGTGTCTTGATATGACATCCGTGTAAGACGACAAATACGAATCAAACACAGAGGTGCCAAGTTTCCTGCATTATGGAGATCTCATTTTCTTTTTCAAAGTAACCTTCTTTTTTTAAACAATTCCACATTTTATATAAAACGATTGTTGATTATCATCTCCAACAGAAGAATCTCATTCTTCCTCGTCAAATTGGCACAACTACAAACAGCGGAAACAGACGAACGTCAACTTTGTGAACGATCGACAACAGTTGGATAAAGATGTCTTTAGCATTATGTGGTTCTGTTCTAATCTAAGCCGCGGCAACAACTTTACATCTTGTGTCCAGATCGCCGACGGACAGGCGGAAGTTTGTGTGCGACTCGTCGGACGGTGGCGGCTGGACCATCGTGCAACAGCGCCTGGGTGGACGTGAGGATTTCTCTCGCTATTGGGGCGCCTACAAGTACGGGTTCGGCCGCATTCACAGAACCACCGAGTTCTGGCTCGGGCTTAGAACCATCAACGAACTCACGAACGAGAAAAAGGCGCGTGGTTTTGTTGGGTTTAACTTGTCGCATTGGTTTAATTATGTCTCGGTTTTAAGTTAATCTGGATAATGTAAGTGTCGTGTAAATTGCATTATTTGGCTTACACTATTCTTATCACAAATATTAATTAAATTACCTTTTCCGAATTATTTTGTTTTTCCCGGTATTATTTCAATACACTTTGGTTTTCATTACTGTTACAATGAGTACCAATTCACACAACATGTCAATATGCAAATTCAACGACACGAATTTTTTTAAAGTATATCAAAAGTTGTGATTTTGTGTCAACATAAGTATTTTGTCGAAAAATAAATCCGGCGTGATTTGGCAATCGTCAACGTTTTAAAAATAATTATCCCGAAATCATAAACAAGACAGTAGTTTATCAGGTGTTAAATACATATTTATATTTATTAATGCTACCATCGACGAGAACATGACCGAATAGTTATTGTCACAAGGAAAGTCTACTTAATTTTAAAGCATAATGAACGTCTTTCGCCAGATGGTGCTGCGAATAGACCTGTCGCTCCAGGATAAGTCGATGTATGTGGAGTACAGCCATTTCTCCGTCGGCAGTGAGAGCACATTATACACGCTAATCCTCGGCCGAGTGACGAAGGTACACGGCGGCGTAGACTCCCTGCTCCTCAGTAACGGCTCACAGTTCGCGACGAGAGACAACGATCCATACAGAAAGAAATGTGTAGGGAAGAGGTAAATATCGCTACCTTTGCACCCTATTCAAGATTTAACAAGATTGCCATCCAAGACAAACTTCCAGATGGCAAGTGGACAAGGAAGCCTTTGACTTATCGAGAGCCCAATAATTGTCCATCTATATATAACCCGCGCCCTGACATATTTGTAAAAAAAATTATTAAACATATTCACGCTGCTATCAGTTACACAAACTGAATATAATTTATTCCTTTAATTTAATGTCCTGTGTGAGATCGAGTACCTGGTATCCACTTCCTGACATCTCCACTGATCCTGTACTAAAGTTTCCTCGTGTCCTCTAGTTAAAACATATTTCTATCAATATTTCCATACCCATTCAACATGTTAGAATCTTCAATTTAAATTCTGCTTAATCTCATTGTCTCTAGGGTTATTAAACCAAATTCTCTTAGTCATTCTTCAAATCTGAAGACAGAATAATAGTACACATGTATATTGAAAAAGACAGATTTGAAAGAATTGTGTTGTCCTTTCATAGAAAATATCAAATGTGCACCCTCTGCATCATCACATTACGTTGTCATAAGTGTTGTAGAAGTTTGACATTGTTGTGACAGGTACAAGCAAAGCGGTGGGTGGTGGTGGCCGAAAGACGCTGTGTTGAGCGACTCGTGCAACTCGACCAACCTGAACGGCGTGTACAAAACTGGATCGCCTGGCTGGGACGGGATAGTGTGGAGCGGGTTCGGTGGTAACAAGAGTCTGACGATAACGAAGATGCGGATCCGACCCGTCGGTTTCTCGAAGAAGAACGACTGCAATGCGCAGTGTTACCCCGGCGAGGCATGCGTCATTGACTCGCTGGTCGACAAGACTTATTCGTGCGTGTCAACTGAGTTCGAGGGCTTCGCCGATGACGACAAGGGAGACGAGCAGACGACTAACATCGACGTGTTCTACAATGTTAGCATAGCCGTGTTCATCGCGCTCACTCTGATTATCGTCTGCACCGTGGTAGACACCCTCATGAGGATGCCAAAGACGCCGGTGCACAATAGCAAGAAGCTGACGCCATCGGAGCGCAGCATGGTATCTACAAAGTCAACACGGAAGGATAAAACGTTCGAAAAAGTAGAGTCGGCGATGACGTCAGCGATAACCGCAGCCTCAGGCGCAACAGGGACCTTCGGAAGTTGGAAACAGCTGCTGACATATCCTGCTCCCAGTGACAACAAACAATGATGATGTGTGTGTGAGTGCGTGTGTGTGCGTGTGCGTGTGCGTGTGTATGTGTGCGTGTGCGCGTGTGCGTGCGTGCGCGTGGGTGCGCGTGCGTGTGCGTGTGTGTGTGTTTGTTTGTTTGTCTGTCTGTCTGTCTGTCTGTCTGTGAGTGAGTGAGTGAGTGAGTGAGTGAGTGAGTGAGTGAGTGAGTGAGTGAGTGAGTGAGCGAGCGTGTGTGTATGTGAGTCGGCGTGTAAAGGTGCGTGTAGATGATTGTCTACATAGCGTAATATTTCTGCCTTGGACACGACATTGTAACATCAAAATATATAGTAATTGGAACACTATTCTGTCTAATTGCATTGGTCTGTATGTCGCTTATGTATAACAAAATATAAACTACGACGCTAGCACTGCTCGTTAATGTCAGATGTGTCTGATTTAGTAGCTCTTCATTCGAGCGCTCGCCTTGCGTCAGTCTACTACGGCTACTAATCGGAAACTACTGTGCGAAACGAACGGGCGAGTGTGCGTGAATGTGTGTGTGTGTGTGTGTGTGTGTGTGTGTGTGTGTGTGTGTGTGTGTGTGTGCGTGCGTGCGTGGGTGCGGTGCGTGCGTGGGTGCGTGCGCGCGTGCGTGTTTGCTCGTTGCGTTGCGTTGCAGTGCTTCTGAAGCCAAATACACACACAATAGCAGCAGCGGAACATTTGCAAGCATCTTTATTTACATAAACAATTGTGCTACAAAATATGTCGAAAGCGGTTGTGTTCATCGTATGTACTGCACGAGGTTCTTCAACAATTAGTCGGTTCAACAGCGGGAAGGGACGCAACATTGTATGTACGCGTTTCCGTCACAGAGGTACTTCAGATAATGACCTGAACACGCCACGCTGGTGTCCTGACAGGTTCCTTCATTTCTGGTGCATCTATTATCTGCCAGAAGAAAAGAACTTGGTAATCGGACATTGGAAAAATGTCTCCTTCATCGTATTAGTACAGTTTAGATGATGTAACTGTTATTCGTTACTCCTGACGTAAGTGTTAATCATTAGTCCGTATTACTGCGTGTTGAATAAACAATTTGGAAATATGGAATTCTTTAAATGTCAACATTACGTATATTCGGACGTTCAGCCATTTTAAAGTACGTAATAGAAGACGGTTGTTGGACAGTTATAGTGTAAAGTAGATGCCCCAATGACATGTACTGGTTATCACAGTAACATAATATTATACAAATTCGTACATGATACGGATGTGTACTATTATAATATTTGTTTATAACCATTTATTGGATTAGATGGGGATATATTTAGCTGCTTTGATTATTTTATTAAGGGTTACAGTTGTGTTACACATTGATTTGACTGAATAAACGTTCTTAAAGTGATTTGAATAGAAACAATTAATATTATGAAGCGGAAGTTCTTGAATTATTGCCGTTCGAACGTAACGTGACATTCGAGGTTTTGAACTGGTTTGCTACAATTGGGCGTATTTGCAATAACTCATTCGTTGACTTGACACATTAGCGTGATATGCTAAGGAGAAACATATTAGGAATATTTTACAGCATGTCGTGTATTCTCAAGTTTATCAAATTCATCAGGAGTGACATTTACTTGTTTGCCGAATTGATTAAGGGTCTTACTTGAAGCCTGCGCGCCACTGATGGCAATCAACAGCATTATGAACGCAAACGCTGAAACTGATGTCGTCATGTTCACGTCTGATGCCTCTTCGCTGAAATAATAATTTCATCAATGTAAAATCAGTAACACGTATGCATGCGCGCGCGCACGCACATACACACACGAACGCACGCGCATAAACACACGAACGCACGCACGCATGCACACACACACACACACACACCTGCATGCATGCATACATACATACATACATACATACATACATACATACATACATGCATGCACGCATGCACGTACGCAAATACACACACACACACACACACACACACACACACACACACACACACACACACACACACACACACACACACACACACTAACACACTCGCACGCGCACGCGCACTCGCACGCGCACGCGCACGCACACGCACACGCACACGCACACGCACACACACACACACACACCGAGTCACCAACGCAGTGAAGCCTTTACCTCTAGTTTTATCATGTGGACAGTGGTCAATGGCGACAGATGTACTTCTTGCCGCTGTAGCTCAGCGCTTTTATGCGTTGCCTACACATTGCTTAAGTCAATCTGCGTCACAGCTGTTTACCGATAAGGCTTAGATGTACTTTCATCGCTGATTCATCAGCAATACGAACACAAACAAAAATACACACCCATAACACAACAGTTAGACAGAACTGTTCGTGGTAATGTTTATATAATCTTTGTATTTTGTACTAAGTAACAATACATCCTGTTTGTGCCGTTCATTTGTTTGTTTCCTTCACACGCAAGGCTGGGATAGTCAGTCTCAAAAGTCGTCGTCGTCTTGTGCTACCGGATGTATTTCTACATATTTCATTGGCTAAGCCAGTTATTTGGAGAGACAGTGAATTATAATGAGTATGTGAGGAAAAGTTTACCTGTATTCCCATCAGTGTTTGCCGGGGTAACGTTTGTGTTAATTGTGAAATAACAATACTGTGCATATTCGTATGCTAAATGAAAATGGTATCTACGTATCACAGAGAGATAGTGTAATGCTTGTATAGTCGTCATTATGGCAGCAACCGTGATTAAGTTCATTCTAGAAGTTAAGGATGTTGCATGGAATAGACTAAGTCAGCCTCCGTGTTATCTAATGAGTGCAGCACTGATATGTGGGGACTACAGTGTGTGGGGATTAATGTGTGGGAACTTAATATGGTAAGGAATGTGTGGGGGTTAAAGAGCGGGGGAAGGGTGCGTGGGTATTAAAACACATGTTGGACAATGCTTCTTTAATATAATCATTTTGTGATTACGATAATAAATGAAAAGGTAAAGGCAAAGTATTATGTAGAAGTGGACATTGAATTGGATTATTGGAAACTGTGAATTTTTTATTTGACTCTCATACTGAAGTGAAACATAAATTTAACTTTATATATATATATATATATATATATATATATATATATATATATATATATATATATATATACATATATGTGTGTGTATATATATATATATATATATATATATATATATATATATATATATATTGGTATCATATATAAAAACAGTGGTATCATCATAGATATGACATAGTAGAAAACACTTATTAATAATGCATAACTATATCGATAGTGTTGTTGTCGTTGCAACAATGTTGGCATTGTGTTATTTAAATTGCGCATAACATTTATTTTACATTAGTTGTAGTATTTATACCACTGATTGGACGTAGGCCGGATGGAATGTCCCACAACGGACCGTGTATGCTTGAACCGCCTGAGCAATGGTTAAAGCAAAATGATATGACGCCGCAGACTTTGACCAAAACTTGTTCCCAAGTTCGACCTCTGACATCTACTGCATATCATTAAAGACATGTTTGCCAACCCATAAAAATGTAAGCAACGCATATACAGTAACCAGTTGTTCAGATAAATTAGCTTTGCCAGTGTGTGTGGTTAGCATAGCCACACACACACACACTAAATTTCTACGAATCTGTATCTGGCATTATGAATTCCAGTTAGTATTCAGATAATATAACATGACATATCTGGTGTGGTGGCTCATAATAATGTTGGTTGATTCCCAGTTGGCCAATGGTGATGATCCAAGTCAGTTAGCATTCAACCCCAATGTGGTATGGGCCACGACTAGTGCTGGAATTTTCCACCAAAGATAAATTAAAGGAATTCTCATGCTAAACCACCCTACCGTTTTTGTATACCAATACCCAAAGAAGTTCCGTCCTATATGTGTATTCACCCACACACTATCTTCACGTGACCCCCAAGGTAACGCCAAGATTACACCAAACAAAGTGCTACTTGATTTACGTAAGAAAACTTTACTTATAATGCATTAATTATAAAGCAAATATATAACAAATATTCAATATCCAGGATGACATATGCACAAACAAAATAGTTCTTAAAAAGTAAGGATTACTAGGCTAGGCCATCATCTATAATCTCTATCCCGTAGCTTTAAGCTGGTTCCCTCAAACGTTTCCCTAAACTATGTCGTTCAAACCCGGTTACGTAATACAGTTGGGTATGGTGCATCTGGCTAACCCACCCACCAAGTCCCAAACAAACAGAATGAAGACAAAAACAGGAAGTCATCCCAGACAGTGCAACAACCAAAGGTCACACAAACACTACCAGGAACCAGGACGATCAATTACATGACTTCCTGTTTGCATCCAAAGGAAGACATTCGAAGTAATGTTTCAGTTGAGGAGAAGAGTGCATCTTGTAATGCATTTTGAAAAGGCATTGTTAAATGTAATTGTTACCTGTCAACAATATGGAGTTTTGACAAAGAAATATAATATAACGGAATGCATTCCTTCGTGCAGTGGTCCATTAGGAATGTGACTTTTCATCAAAGCTTATCTTGTTTATATTAATATTTGTTTTCGGTGTACTGACTACATGTTGACCTGGAAAGAATGTCTCTGTAGAGAAAGTTCTCTCATCTTATCGTCTGGCTGTCACGCACACATACAAAATACGGTATGGAGCACAATATAAAATCGGCAACCAGCAGCAACAAGCAAGCGCATCTCTTAACCAGTGCTGCAGTTGTACTAAGTCGACCACAGTCCACGAGGCAGCACTACAGTTCAGTGGACTAAGTCGACCACAGTCCACGAGGCAGAACTAGAGGTAAGTGTACTAAGTCGACCACAGTCCACGAGGCAGCACTAGAGGTAAGTGTACTAAGTCGACCACAGTCCACGAGGCAGCACTAGAGGTAAGTGTACTAAGTCGACCACAGTCCACGAGGCAGCACTAGAGGTAAGTGTACTAAGTCGACCACAGTCCACGAGGCAGCACTAGAGGTAAGTGTACTAAGTCGACCACAGTCCACGAGGCAGCACTAGAGGTAAGTGTACTAAGTCGACCACAGTCCACGAGGCAGCACTAGAGGTAAGTGTACTAAGTCGACCACAGTCCACGAGGCAGCACTAGAGGTAAGTGTACTAAGTCGACCACAGTCCACGAGGCAGCACTAGAGTTCAGTGTACTAAGTCGACCACAGTCCACGAAGCAGAACTAGAGGTAAGTGTACTAAGTCGACCACAGTCCACGAGGCAGCACTAGAGTTCAGTGTACTAAGTCGACCACAGTCCACGAGGCAGCACTAGAGGTAAGTGTACTAAGTCGACCACAGTCCACGAGGCAGCACTAGAGGTAAGTGTACTAAGTCGACCACAGTCCACGAGGCAGCACTAGAGTTCAGTGTACTAAGTCGACCACAGTCCACGAGGCAGCACTAGAGGTAAGTGTACTAAGTCGACCACAGTCCACGAGGCAGCACTAGAGTTCAGTGTACTAAGTCGACCACAGTCCACGAGGCAGCACTAGAGGTAAGTGTACTAAGTCGATCACAGTCCACGAGGCAGCACTAGAGGTAAGTGTACTAAGCCGACCACAGTCCACGAGGCAGCACTAGAGTTCAGTGTACTAAGTCGACCACAGTCCACGAGGCAGCACTAGAGGTAAGTGTACTAAGTCGACCACAGTCCACGAGGCAGCACTAGAGGTAAGTGTACTAAGTCGACCACAGTCCACGAGGCAGCACTAGAGGTAAGTGTACTAAGTCGACCACAGTCCACGAGGCAGCACTAGAGGTAAGTGTACTAAGTCGACCACAGTCCACGAGGCAGCACTAGAGGTAAGTGTACTAAGTCGACCACAGTCCACGAGGCAGCACTAGATGTAAGTGTACTAAGTCGACCACAGTCCACGAGGCAGCACTAGAGGTAAGTGTACTAAGTCGACCACAGTCCACGAGGCAGCACTAGAGGTAAGTGTACTAAGTCGACCACAGTCCACGAGGCAGCACTAGAGGTAAGTGTACTAAGTCGACCACAGTCCACGAGGCAGCACTAGAGTTCAGTGTACTAAGTCGACCACAGTCCACGAGGCAGCACTAGAGGTAAGTGTACTAAGTCGACCACAGTCCACGAGGCAGCACTAGAGGCAAGTGTACTAAGTCGACCACAGTCCACGAGGCAGCACTAGAGGTAAGTGTACTACGTCGACCACAGTCCACGAGGCAGCACTAGAGGTAAGTGTACTAAGTCGACCACAGTCCACGAGGCAGCACTAGAGGTAAGTGTACTAAGTCGACCACAGTCCACGAGGCAGTACTAGAGGTAAGTGTACTAAGTCGACCACAGTCCACGAGGCAGCACTAGAGGTAAGTGTACTAAGTCGACCACAGTCCACGAGGCAGCACTAGAGGTAAGTGTACTAAGTCGACCACAGTCCACGAGGCAGCACTAGAGTTCAGTGTACTAAGTCGACCACAGTCCACGAAGCAGAACTAGAGGTAAGTGTACTAAATTGACCACATTCCACGAGGCAGAACTAGAGGTAAGTGTACTAAGTCGACCACAGTCCACGAGGCAGCACTAGAGGTAAGTGTACTAAGTCGACCACAGTCCGCGAGTCAGCACTAGAGGTCAGCAGTAGAGCTAAGTGTACTACGTTTACCACAGTCCACATGGCAGCACTAGAGGTAAGTGTACTAAATTGACCACATTCCACGAAGCAGAACTAGAGGTAAGTGTACTAAGTCGACCACAGTCCACGAGGCAGCACTAGAGGTAAGTGTACTAAGTGGACCACAGTCATCTAGGCAGAAACAGAGGTAAGTGTACTAAGTCGACCACATGTATGCATGCATACATGTATACATGAATACATACATACATACATACACACATACACACATACATACATCAATTCATGCATACATGCGCACGTGCATACACACATGCACACAAGCACACATACACACATACAAACATATATAACTACCTACCGACCTACCTACCTACCTACCTACCTACATACATACATACATACATACATACATACATACATACATACATACATACATACATACATACATACATACATACATCCATACATACATCCATACATGCATGCACTCACGCACGCATATTTACACAAACATTTATTCATGCAGCCTTTTACTGTAGACCATTAATTTTTGTCTTCAAATTGAACAAAGTGTACAATATATTTTAGTCAGTCTTTCGTTCGCTCATGTACTCATTAATTAAAAACATAAAATACGAACTAGTCTGATTTAATCTTTTCAGAAAAGCAACAGACAAAACCATGACAACGTCATTTGCAGCGTTTGGTTTTATAATGCCGTTGGTTGCTATAAGTGGCTCGCAGGCTTCAAGTTAAATTTATACATACCGCGGTAATAAACATGTAGGCAATTTATTTATAAGTTACTATGCGTCAAATAAATAAATATAAGTAATAGGGAATTACTTTTCAATTCAAATTAATAATCAATATATTTATTTATTAAAAAAGCGTTCAGAGTAATGGCTGCATTAGGCTCGGGAGGATTTTGAAACATGAATGACACACAATGAATGACATACAATGAAGTAAAACACTTGTAGCTAATGTATCCCATTCATTCCAAACGTGATTATTCATTTAATCACGTTTGAGTAACTCGAAGTTAAAAAAAATACTCAAGATAAACTAATAATACTCTAAATCACAAACAATTCAGTTGCCTACATCTAAACGGAGTAACGTAATTTAGATTACGTAGTCTAATAAATGTAAAACATGTGTTAGTGTAGTACTATTGTATTCTGATAGTCCATAACTAACAATAGTAACTAAATAAATGTGTTACATACAGTGCATATTAACAGTAGAGAAAACGATGCAAGATATATCGGTGTTGAACGACAACTCGGATGACTGGAATCTATATGCGACGTCTAAATCATTCCTACACATTCTGCATAAAATGTTTAAGATCATCTGTAAGAAATCTCGCTAGAATGTACGGTAGATTAAGTTATTTGTGTTAGTAATGCTTAACGTGTTCTATTCCATTGGCATATTACATATGTACCCGAAATGGAGGAGCCTGTCAGGACACCAGCGTGCATTGTTCCGGTCGTTACCTGAAGTACCTCTGCAAAGGAGACGTCTACACCCAGAGCTGCGTCACTTCCGGTCGTTGACCAGGTTGTTTATACAAGACCGACGTATGGTGTTCCAGACGGACATAATCGATATTGTTGTGTTTTGCAATACAACTGTTTTGTACTAATAAATGTGTCTGCAAACGTGACATAAAAACGTCGTGTTATTGTGCATTGACATTTAATATCTAAAACACACATTTGTACAAATGTGTGAACATTTGTACAAATGTTCACACATTTGTACAAATGTGTGACCACTTTACAGGATTGGTGCATCATAAAACATGTGCTAAAATACTTAACATTGTTGTAGTTCCCGCAATGACGCTCATTTTAGTAAGACAGCAATTTGCGGCAACTTTCTACGAAACAAACTTAAAGAAAGTTCACAAAATTAATTACATTACGTTTTGCAGCCTAATCATGGAAAGTGGCCACCCATTGGTTTCTTTGCTTCCAGCTTTCTACGGCTTTAGTGAAAGAACCTATTCGAAGAATGCTACTGTCTCCATCCCATAGCGGAGCTGATTTCACCCCATAGCGTAGCAGAAACCCATGATAAAATACCCATGCACAACGTATTTATTTTATTTTCAACCAGAATATGTTCCATCAATGCAAATGTTCGCACATCCCTCTATCCCGACACCGACTGGAAAACCACTGATAGGTAGTCAACATTATCCACGAGTACCGATTTTCCTCAAAAGCAACTATTGAGATTACTTAATCTCACCGTTTCTGTTGCCAGAAACCGCGCCTGGCATCCTAGTTAGCTAGGGGTAGTAGTAGTGCGTACCCATAGCAGATCGACCTGTTGATTTGTCAGTTTATCCAACGCCATGTGTGGATGTACGCTGAATCATTTGTACTTCGCCCCGCTTCCTGTCTTTTTAGACGTGTTTCTGGGAACCAAACGTACTTGCGCCGACATTTCAAAGAGCGCTTCCAGAAAATGCATATCATTACCCGTCATCAGCCGTACGAGAGACGACGGGTCAGCAACCAATTCAAATTAAGTTCCCGCATGTATGCGTCGTAAATTCGATCTCGCAATCTCACTGGTCAGCACAGCAACAAAAATATCAACAGGTCGATCTACCAGGGGTACTGATGTAGCCAGAAGCCCCTGGTGGCGAGGGTCGATCCGCCAGGGGAGCTGATGTAGCCAGAAGCCCCTGGCGGTGAGGATGGCTTCTGGTCTCAGCGACAGAAAGTAAAGGCACATAACAAGTGTTACACATGCTCAAAGTTGCTACTTTTGCATCCCGTCTCATTTAAAACAGGAACAGATGAAACATGTTCAGCATATCGCCATCAAGATATTTGTTTTCCAACTTTCTTCGTATTCGACAGTGTTTACGCGAATCGGTATATTGATCACCAAAGTGATGTAGATGGGTTGAGTACACCGTTGTACATATTTGTGGAACGAGTTGATTACGTTAATTATGCATATATTTGTATATTGCTTAGTGTACTAATTACCTTATCTGAAAAAAGTGCAAAGAATTGTTTAACTACCTAAATCGGATTGCTGTGAGTGAGAGTTTGTTCGCCAGTCTGCGGCACTGCTGTGGCCCCCTGCTGTCATCCTCGCGAACCAATGGGGCTACTGCGTACATCAGTGCCCCTGGCAGATAGACATGTTGAAACGTGATATTTTCAGTTGCTGTGTGCTGTGTTGACCAATGAGGTTACGAGCACGGATTTCTTAGGTCTCCTTACGGGAACTTTATTTTAATTGGTCGTAGACCCATCGTCGCTGGTCGGACGAGTAGCCATAGGCATTTCCTTGAAACGCTCTTTGAAGTTGGACACGCGCGCGCGTTCCCACAAACACGTCGACCAAGACAACAAGTGGGACGAAGATCCTATGATTCAGTGTACATCCACATATGCCGTGCGATAAATCATCGTTCCAACAGGTCGATCTGCCAAGGGTACGGTAATATTACTAACAGTCCTGGCCTCGCGAGGATGCCTGCTGTGAGCACAGCTGAATTGACCATCGAAAGTGTGACACGTGGACAACCCGGCCTTGACTGTAACCTTGATATTGCGTCCCCGAGTTACTCACGTTGTATTTCATGTATTTGGTCATTCCTAGAGATCCAGGCAACTGTACACCACACAAACGTATAGGCCTCCAGTGTCACGATGACTCTCGGGTTATAGTAAATACGTTATTACCGTGCCGCAGTAAAGTGTAAATCTCAGTTATTAGATCGACGAATGGCTTTCGCTATGTCCTATCGAATTTAGAAGTCGTTTAATTGAGTGTGATGTCCGACTGAAGAAGTGCTTTTTGTTGAGAATATTAAGTTGGATTGTGAAATGTAACAACATACTCTTAGCCTGAGAGAATGTCGTTGCATTTGGTGTGCGTGCGTGCGTGCTGGCGTGCGTGCGTGCGTGCGTGCGTGCGTGCGTGCGTGCGTGCGTGCGTGCGTGCGTGCGTGCGTGCGTGCGTGCGTGCGTGCGTGCGTGCGTGCGTGCGTGTGTGATCTACATAGTTGTGTAAGTGGATGCTTTGGAATTTTTTGTAACACGTGTTCCTTGAATGATAATAACTATTATGTTGTTCTATATATCAGTACAATGAAGCAAAGCAACAACAATCCCATTACATCGATTACTGGTACAGTCAATTGACAAACCCGTCACGTGACTGTCTGCCTAGCAACCAGGTCCGTCATGCTAGCAAACACGGCCGCCGTTTTCGGATATTCCGTTGTATTTATCGTTGCAGTAATGGCCAATACATATGTATTTGCGACAAAAACTAAATGCAACGTTGTTTCTGCTAGGATACTATTCGGGAAGGTTTTATCCGGCAGATGCATACCGCCCTCATAATGTAATATATTATATATAAACATGGTTGCTAAGGCGAAGCTTGACGGAGGTCACGCCCATAACTAGGAGTATGACACAGACTTCGGATCTGTCGATTAGGATGTACTAACAAAATGTCCATCCTCCGGACCGGATAACTTGGTAGTTAGGATACACGATATCATCACAAAATATATATATTTAGGACTTATTACTTGGTGCTGCTAGTCAATATCTTGATTGCTTCCTTCCACTTCTGGCATCTGCGACGTAAGTGACGGCAGTTATAGTAACGTCTAACGCCGTCTTGCCCTTATATAACGTAACTCTGGATAAACGTCTAACGCCGTCTTGCCCTTATATAACGTAACTATGGATAAACGTCTAACGCCGTCTTGCCCTTAAATAACGTAACTCTGGATAAACGTCTAACGCCGTCTTGCCCTTATATAACGTAACTCTGGATAAACGTCTAACGCCGTCTTGCCCTTATATAACGTAACTCTGGATAAACGTCTAACGCCGTCTTGCCCTTAAATAACGTAACTCTGGATAAACATCTAACGCCGTCTTGCCCTTATATAACGTAACTCTGGATAAACGTCTAACGCCGTCTTGCCCTTATATAACGTAACTCTGGATAAACGTCTAACGCCGTCTTGCCCTTATATAACGTAACTCTGGATAAACGTCTAACGCCGTCTTGCCCTTATATAACGTAACTATGGATAAACGTCTAACGCCGTCTTGCCCTTAAATAACGTAACTCTGGATAAACGTCTAACGCCGTCTTGCCCTTATATAACGTAACTCTGGATAAACGTCTAACGCCGTCTTGCCCTTATATAACGTAACTATGGATAAACGTCTAACGCCGTCTTGCCCTTATATAACGTAACTATGGATAAACGTCTAACGCCGTCTTGCCCTTATATAACGTAACTCTGGATAAACGAAGAAAAACGCATAAGGTTGTCCACAATTGTACGTAGTCGTTTACGTAGCGTTGACAACATTTGTACATAATAACTACACAGGGTAATTTGGTTGTTCGTAGACAGGATAAAAGCGGGGTGATTTTTTAAAAACTACAACTGAGACGACGCGACCGGTGGATCAAAGACGAACACCTGAACGTCTGAAGCCTGAGATGCAAAGCGTCTAGCAGGAGTAGCGTAAGACACAGACACACGGTGGATAACAAAAAGAATGTATTGTTTTCTAGGCATATTTCGTACACAAGCTATTATTACTATATTTACTGACAAGCATTTCTTTTTAATGACAATATCTTCTTAACAAACGATACTGAATATTTCCATTGATAGTATATTTGGCTCACCAAAACCCCAAGAAAAATATATAATCCTTTAAATTATCTGAATACACAATACACATATGCAAAGCTTACATATGGCAGAAAGAGCTTTTAATATATATTCCTCCGTTTTCAAAAAGTGTTGCAGCAGGCGTAATTATTCAACACAAGCTAAGTAATATTTACCAAGAACGAACAATATATATATATACTATATTTCAAATATACCAATATATATATATATACTATATTTCAAAGATACCAATATATATATATATATATATATATATATATATATACATATATATATATATACATATATACATATATATACATATATATATATATATATATATATATATATATATATATATATATATATATATATATATATATATATATATATATATATATATATATAAATATATATATATATATATATATATATATATAAATATATATATATATATATATATATATATATATATATATATAACAAAAATACCAAGAGAAACGTAATACACTGATGTTTACTTCGATATTCCAAAGTTAAGAGGAACATGATTTTACGCCCTACACCTCGTTAGTGTGCACCAAATATAGTCTCCTAGGTATACCTGGCATCTAAAAGGTACCAACTGTTCTAGGTTATAATATTACTACATGACCCATCCAGCTGCGGATACCGGAATTTCAACCAAAAATCAACCAAATAAGACTAAATACCTTGATCCCGGTTGCTAACACGGTCGACCAGTGAAATAACAAATTTAAAAGGCAACATATTCTATATGTGTGATATATATATATATATATATATATATATATATATATATATATATATATATATATATATATATATATATATATATATATATATATATATATATATATATATATATATATATATATATATATATATATATATATATATGTCAAAATAAACACAAACACAAATAGGTACAATTGATTTCGCACCATCAACTAATTCTTAAACGAGATACCACAAATAGAGTCTCCTAGGTATACATGGCATCTAAAAGGTACCATCTCTTCCAGGTTGTAAAATTACTACATGACCCATCCAGCTGCGGATACCGGAATTTCAACCAAAAATCAACCAAATAAGACTAAATACCTTAATCCCGGTTGCCCAGTGAAATAACAAATTTAAAAAGCAACATATTCTATATATATATATATATATATATATATATATATATATATATATATATATATATATATATATATATATATATATATATATATATACATATATATATATGTGTGTGTGTGTGTGTGTGTGTGTGTGTGTGTGTGTGTGTGTGTGTGTGTGTGTGTGTGTGTGTGTGTGTGTGTGTGTGTGTGTGTGTGTGTGTGTGTGTGTATATGTCAAAATAAACACAAGCAGTTATCCAATGAAGGTACAACAAATAGGTACAATTGATTTCGCACCATCAACTAATTCTTAAACGAGATACCACATCCGGTATATGCGGTATATAGCTTAAATTAACCTGGCTCCGTAATGTGGCGCCACCGTTTGTAGCACACATTATCGCCTGGACACAAATCGTACTTTTCATTGTGACGGTGTCAAATATTATCTGCATGGTCTATCTGCGCATGCGCGTATCTTGAAGTATGGGCGTTGCTAGTTATATATATATATATATATATATATATATATATATATATATATATATATATATATATATATATATATATATATATTTATTTATTTATATTTATAGCATGGCTGCTAACCCCAAAGCTACCAACTGATTATTTCCAATCAATACACACTCGACCATAATCAAATTATGGATAATTCCACTCCTTTCGGCGAATTATAGGTGTCAGTGTCGTGATCAGTTCAACCGCCAAGACATCTTCGGAGTACGTCTCCACAAGTTTGTGTATGAAACTCTTCTGAGGCTGGAAAGGCTTCAACCAGTGGTTAGAAGAACACCACATTGAGGTCACGCAACTTCGCCCTGCGGTCATTAAATATTTGGAAGAGTTCCACACATGCAATGAAAATCTTCAGGCAGTGCTTAATCATCCAGCTTCCAGTAAAATACTGGTATGATTCACTGAGTATCTGGCCCTGCTTTAGCAGTGGGGACCTTGCATCTTTCTGCATGTAGTATGTTGACCTTGTAGGTCCTAGCATCGAGGGCGAGAAATTGGTTGCTGCATCTCCATTCTTTTCGCTTGCAAATTCCATGTTGCTTTGCATATGCTAATTAAGACTATTCAAAATGTTTGCCTATATATTATGCAGTAATTACAAGGTTGCCAGAAGACCATGTAAGCGTCTATATTCACTTCCAGGATGTTTTTTTTTTCAAATTGGTGACCACAACGCTTCCAGTCGAAACTCTGTTGATCAGACCATAGAGGAGCCTCAAAATAGGCGTAGTTAGCAAATACTACCTCACTGCCAAGGACCAAAGCACGTGTCTGAATAATCTGCGTGATATGATCGAGCTACAAAGGCAATGTGTCAGTCAGTTTTTCAACAAGCACTGCGGCTCATTTGGACGTTGTCCATGACCTACTAAGCGCTCTGGACAACGGTGAAAGGGCCTATCAAGACTTCCATAGAGAAAGACTGCAGACAGGAAGGACAATTTCATGAATGCATTCCAAGAATGAAACTGATAACATTCAGTAATGTCACGTAACAGCGGACGTCCAAGAATATCAACAACGATACTATCTTGAAGGCTGATCACATATTGTTTGGTCACATGGTACTGACAACAACTAAATCTCAACATGCAAGAGGTGCCTAAGCATCCCCTTGCCCCCCTACCCTGGCCCCCTGCCTTGCTCCCTGCCTTGACCCCCTGCCCTGATCTCTTGCTAAGTGACAATGAAAAATAGCAACAAAGCTGTTTTGGCGCGAGAGCTGGAAAAGAAGGTGACCTCTGCTGAGAATGTATCACCATCAGCCGATTACATCATTGATGGCATGAGTCTCATCATTGATGGCATGAGTCTCATCACTGATGGCATGAGTCTCTTCACTGATGGCATGAGTCTCATTCAGAAGATGCATGGTGAAAACTGCACCTTTGCTGAACTGTCCAAAAATGAAAGAATATTTGACGTATACAAGGATGTATACAAACCAGCTGAAACGATGCAGTGAGAACCCGATGACGGTATGGTGTTTGCAAACATCATACCTGGCCACATAATCAATGGAGGTGTCTGCTAGTGTGTGCTTGAAGCATACAGTAGCAGACACCTCTGCTGGATGTTGGTAAAATGTCAGGTCCTGGCCCATAGTATATATATAAATATATATATATATATATATATATATATATATATATATATATATATATATATATATATATATATATATATATATATATATATATATATATATATAAATATATATAAATATATATATATATATATATATATATATATATATATATATATATATATATATATATATATATATATATATATATATATATATATATATATATATATATATATATATAATTAATAATTAGCTGCACTAACGTAGCTGCATGGGGAAAACAGGTCACGACATAAAAATCCGTTGTTGCGTGTGTACATGGGGAGGAAACTATTTTAAGGCAGAAATTCGTCCATTATTTCCCGTGGTTGACATTCTCTGCTATAATTCATTGGTATTATATAAAGTACCTAGTATTGTAGCTATAATATGTTTATGTTATTAAAAAATGGATGTCATCTACCGGCTCGAGCATGCGCAGATACACCAAGTGGATAAAATGGCATTTTATACGAAGTTTATATAATGCATTCGAATCAACTTTAAAGTGTGATTATATTTACACAAATGTTATGCATAAAAGTGAAATCATGTAAACAAATTAGTGTAGAGTATCCATAATGAAGGTGATTGGCTGCACGTGCTGTCAACTCTTTCGTGGTACGTGTTTGCATGTTACCATTGCTCAAGTTCTGCCCACTCAGTAACAGTCAATCCATGTGTTCGGAGCCAGACTCTTGCGTCGGTGAGTTCACGACGGCGAGCGAGAGTCGAATAAGCGAGTCTAACCGCTGCAGATCTCAATCACTTCCTGGCAGTGCGCTTCGATGATAACATTGGATCTGTTATCTGTCAGGTAGCTAAAGTAGTATAAACACAACAATACATAATTGATCAACTTGTAAAATTAAATATTAATCCGTACTGCAATGTGTAAAAGAAGTTAGTAGTTATCGTTTTCTTTAAACCGAAAATGTTAAATACGAATTATATAGTTGCATTATATCTGTCAATCCCTCTAACATGTACCGTCCGATTTCATCACAAACATGCTATGTATTAGTGCTGATGAAATGGCGGTGTATACCTTATATGGAGTTGTTTTTGTATTTTGAGTGTAACATTAACAAATTATTATGTTTATCTACATCAACTGATATAATGGCCAATATGCTAATGTTGATATTTCGTGCGTACTCACTCAAGCTTAGTCGTGTTGGTCACCTGGAGCACACTCTTCGGCTGGAACAATTTCGTCAGTTGCAGGTTGGTCACATGGGCAAGGACATCGTCTCCGTTGTTCTTCGATAACTAACATTTGCAGCTCCAATTCTAGCGTTTGATTCAGCTGTAGCTTTACGTGCAGTTCGAGTTCTTGCTTCAGTTCTTCTTCCTGTTCAAGTGTTACGTTTTGCTCTATTTGTAGTTGTTGTTTGATTTGAATCTGATATCTCAGCTGTAGCTCTTGTGTCTGTTTTAGTTGTTGTTCAATTTGGAGTTGATGTTTCATTTGTAGCTTTATCTCCAGCTGTAGACTTTCTTTGAGCTATAAGTGTTGTTCTATCAGTATTTGTTGCTCAACGTTTAACTGTACCTCCATTTTCAGTAGTTCTTCCATTTTCAATTGATGTTCTACCTCCATGATTTGTTTCAATTGTAGTTGATAACCTATGGCAAGCCACTGTTCCATTTGTACATGCTGCTTCAGTTCCATTAGCTGTTTCCTCTTCAGCTGTTGCTTAATTTGCAATAAGTGTGTCATTTCTGTGTGTTGCTGCACATCCAGTAGTTGTTTCAATTGTGAATTGAGCTTTCCTTCCCGTGTTTGATACATCAGCAGTTGCTGGGACGTTTTTCTTTGTGTTTCTAGTTGCAGATATTGGTTTAATTTCAATGTTTGTTTCAGTTGTAGCTGCTGTTTCATTTGCAATGTCTCAGTCGATTTTACATGTTGTTTTAGTTTTAACAAGTGTCTCATTTTTACCTGCTGAGTGAGTTGCAGGATTTGTCTCAGTTGTAGTTGGTGTTTTTGTTGTAACAACTGCTTCAGTTTTAGTTGGTATTTAATTTGCAACCCGAATCTCAGTTTCAGTTGTTGTTTCAACTCAAGTAATTGTTTAAGTTTGATACTTTGCCTCAGGAGCAGCGACTTTTTCCACTGTAAATGGTGTGTCATTCGCAGTATCTCTTCCAGTTGTAGTTCCTGGTTTAGTTGTAGCACGACTCTCAGTTGTGATTCAAAATTAATGCATATACTTGCATTAGCCGGAGTTGTAACAAAACTTACATCTGTGGGTTTTGGTGTTGTCAGATCGCAAGGACACGGACATGTGGGATCTTCCTCGGGACACTGCCTCCGACGTTCTTCGATTTGTAATGTAAGTAGTTCCATTTGTGCTGTCTGGTTCAGTTGCAATAGGTGTTCCAGATGCAGCGTTTCTGTCACTCTCATATTCTGCTCCAATTGTAGGTGGTGTTCCATTTGTAAGTGTTGCCTCAGTCGTAGTGTTTGCTCCAGCTCTAGCTGTTGCTTCAATTGCAGTTGTTGTTCCAGTTGTAGATGCATTTTCATTGTTAACTGTTGTCTCAATTGCAATTGCTGTTCTATTTGTAGCTGAAGTTCCAGTTGTACTTGTTGTTTCATTTGTACCTGTTGTTCCACTTGAAGCTGTACATCCAGTTGTAATACGTATCTTAGCTGTAGTTGCATCTCCAGTAGCAATTTGAACTTCAGTTGTATTTGACATTCCAGTGTTATATCTTGTTTCTGTTGAATTTTCAGCTCCAGTTGCAATAGCTGCTTCATACGTAGTTCGTAATTCAATCGTAAAAATTGTGTAATTTTTTCCTGAAACCTTATTTGTAAATTTTGTTTTACTTTTATTTGCTGCTCCAGTTCACTGAATTGTTTAAATTGTAGTTGGTGATTTATTTTCAGTTGTTGACTGATTTGTTCACGATGCTCCAGTTCCAGATGTTGCTGCAGTTTCATCTGCTCTTGTAGTTTTACTAGTTGTTCCCTTTTTAGTTTGTCCGTCAGTTTCTGTAACTGTTTTATTTGTAATACGTGCCTTTGTTGCAGTAGTACTTTCACCTCTCGCCCTTGTTCCGTTTCAATATGCTGTTTCTTTTGCAGTTGTTGTTTGAATTCCAGTATTTGGTTTTCCTGAAGTTTGAGTTTTGACAACAGCAACTGTTTGAGTTTTCGATATTGAGTCAGTTGCAGCTGATATTTATGTGTCAGTTGCAACTCCAATCTCATGATATGTTTCAGTGTGAGATTTTGCTTCAGCTCCAATATTTGTGTCGGCGGTTTTTGGCCTTTCTTGCAGTCACACGGAGTAGTTGAATATGTCCATCCCAGTGTTGTCAGCGCTTCTGTTCCAGAAGGTCCATCAGTCGTAGTTTCTGCAATTGTTGACGTATCAGTGTCTTTTATTGACGTACTTGTTGTTTCCATGTTTGTTGACGTTTCAATGTCGTCTGGTGGCTTAGTTGAAGTAGTTGTTGTTTCCATGTTTGTTGACGTTTCAATGTCGTTTGTTGGTTTGGTTGAAATAGTTGTTGCTTCCATGTTTGTTGATGTTTCAATGTCGTCTGGTGGTTTGGTTGAAGTAGTTATTATGTCCACGTTTGTTGACCTTTCAATGTCGTCTGCTTGCATGGTTAAAATGGTTTCAGTACTTTCACGTCCACTTGTCATAGCTGCTTCATGCGTAGTAGCTGCAATAAGTATATATATATATATATATATATATTAATATATATATATATATATATATATATATATATATATATATATATATATATATATATATATATATATATATATATATATATATGTATATATATATATATATATATATATAGATAGATAGATAGATAGATAGATAGATAGATAGATAGATAGATAGATAGATAGATAGATAGATAGATAGATAGATAGATAGATAGATAGATAGATAGATAGATAGATAGATAGATAGATAGATAGATAGATAGATAGATAGATATCATGGGTGGCAACATTACCGCTTTCGGGCGGGAAATCCCGCTATTTCACCTTGATCCCGCTTTCCCGCTTTTTGGCTGAAATGTCCCACATGTGTCCCACAAATATATATCTTGCGCACTAGGCCATTCTTGTTGTGCGTGAACCGTTGAAAGTTCTATGAACTTGTTATTTCTTTGGTCTTAAATTAAGTGATTTCACGTTTCCTCGCGCATGCGTTCTCGGAAGGGTTCCATAAGAGTCGAAATGGCGACGAAGAACAAAATAAATCCTTGCCAGTCTGCCAAAAAGACCAAAAGTTGGAGTGGGAGAGGCTTCTTCAGTCCTCTTGCGTTAGTGATTCTCAATATATACGCGCAAGCAACGAATCAAGAAGCAAGCCCAACCAGATCATCAATGGAGCGCTTGCTGCAGACTTTAATCGGGTAAGTTTCTTATTATTATAAAAAAGTAAGCATTCAGTTAAACTTATCTCAATGACAATATCGACAAATTAGAAGTTAGAGGGATTAGTAGATTAGTACACCACATAACCAATCCCATTGCTACTAACCTCAAAACAATTTGCTAATTATTTTGCTGATAGGCCTATTGCTAGCCTTCATTAAAATAATATGATCCTCGTGAATGGTAGTGTAGCTTACAATCGCAATTTTGGGACTTGAGGCATGATCATGATTATGTAATATAATATTATGATAAGTGATATTTAGTTAACAAGAACCTTTTGCACGGTGGGGAGACTTGACGTGACGTAGGGGCGTACACGAATAAGGGACATTCATATGGTGAACATATTGTTGTCACAGTAAACATTTAAATTTTCTAGCAAAGTTTACTTACTATCCTCTTATGCTCTGGTTGGTGGATATAAGGTCACTAAATTGTTATTTTTACATGCGGCATACTATTTATATATATAATTATTCAAGATTAAAACATTATGAAATGATGTTTTAATAGTGGTGAAAATTAAGATTAAAGCTATTACAACGTTTTCCTTATAACTCACTTAATGTGATTATTTGGATGACATATGCTTGCGCGCGCACATACGTCGTGAGGTTTACGCAGTTTCCCACTTTTCCATGAACTGATTTTTCTGTTGATACATATGATATATATATATATATATATATATATATATATATATATATATATATATATATATATATATATATATATATATATATATATATATATATATATATATATATATATATATATATATATATATATATATATATATATATATATATATATATATATATATATATATATATATATATATATATATATATATATATATATATATATATATATATATATATATATATATATATATATATATATATATATATATATATATATATATATATATATATATATATATATATATATATACATACATATATATATATATATATATATATATATATATATATATATATATATATATATATATGTGTGTGTGTGTAAATGTGTGTGTGTGAATATATATATATATATATATATATATATATATATATATATATATATATATATATATATATATATATAATGCTTTGCAATATACCCACGTTCAAACTTCCTTACAAAATGTAAGGAATGTGCCAACCAATCGACACAATATTGGTTATATGATAAAATTATATAAACCGTACACTGAATACAGCGACAAAGACGAAACCTACGTCATATCAACGAATATTTAAACAGAAACACTCCCATCATGTATGGTTATAAAAACGTAACATCAAGAACATACTTCATATTAATTGCGTGGTGAACGCATCCTGAGAAAGCTTACTGTGAGCTAGAGAAGGACACACTCGATCGTTAATTATAAATTTTTTTAAGGAAGTTTGAACGTGGGAATATTGCAAAGCAGTATTCACAAAAGGTTGGTGCTATTTTTAAAACCAATGATTCAGACACACAAACATTCCCGGTCCGCTCCTTTAAAGCGCGGCATGCAAATAGCCAGAGTTGTTAATGTAAATGTCAAACCAAATTGACGCGCTGTCTACTGCCGAAACGACAAGTTGTAGTATTGCGCAGTAAATTTAATACTGGACGGCGGCCAACATTGCTACTGCCGCCGCCGCCGCCGCCGCCGCCGCCGCCGCCGCCGCCGCCGCCGCCGCCGCCGCCGCCGCCGCCGCCGCCGCCGCCGCTTTGTTGTTGCTTTTGCTGCTGCTATTTCTGCTACTGCTACTGCTACAGCTACTGTTACTGCTAATGCTATATCTACTGCCTCTGCTTCTGCTACAGCTACTACTACTGATACTGCTACTGCTACTGATGTTGCTACTGCTGCGGTTACATTTACTGCTACTGCTACTGCAACTGCTACTTCTACTGCAACTGCAACTGCTACTGCTACTGCTACTGCGTGGCCTGTGAATGTATTCTGGAGTGCTGGCCGTGAGTTAGAAATAGGACACGCCCAACCGTTTGTTACCGCATTTTGTAGAGTTGTTTGAACGTGGTAGTGTTGCAAAACAGTCACACGGTATTCACAAAAGGTTGATGCTATTTTTAAAGACAGTAGATCAGGCACATAAACTTTCACACGTTCTGGCTCTTTGTAGTGTAGCATGTAAAAATGGTCATAGTTGCCACAGTTGTCAACATGATGCACTGGTTACTGCGGAAACGACAGGTTGTGGTATTGTGCGGTAATTGTAATATTGGAATGCCGCCAACTCTGAATAAAAACCTATATTTAGAAGCAACGTGTTTACTGCTTCATCTCCTCCTTTACTGTATCGATACATCGCTTTCAAGCTGTCATTGTCAATTCGTGTTAGCATTATTTGCAAGATGACAAATTCTGGGCAATTACTTCAACCGGAGCAGCTTTAGCACGTCAGTTCGAGTCCACCTACTGCTGTCAGTCGAGAGGACCAGGGTTCAAGTCCACCTACTGCTGTCAGTCGAGAGGACCAGGGTTCAAGTCCATCTGCTGCTGTCGGTCGAGAGGACCAGGGTTCAAGTCCACCTACTGCTGTCAGTCGAGAGGACCAGGGTTCAAGTCCACCTGCTGCTGTCGGTCGAGAGGACCAGGGTTCAAGTCCACCTACTGCTGTCAGTCGAGAGGACCAGGGTTCAAGACCACCTACAGCTGTCAGTCGAGAGGACCAGGGTTCAAGTCCACTTACTGCTGTCAGTCGAGAGGACCAGGGTTCAAGTCCACCTACTGCTGTCGGTCGAGAGGACCAGGGTTCAAGTCCACCTACTGCTGTCAGTCGAGAGGACCAGGGTTCAAGTCCATCTGCTGCTGTCGGTCGAGAGGACCAGGGTTCAAGTCCACCTACTGCTGTCAGTCGAGAGGACCAGGGTTCAAGTCCACCTGCTGCTGTCGGTCGAGAGGACCAGGGTTCAAGTCCACCTACTGCTGTCGGTCGAGAGGACCAGGGTTCAAGTCCACCTACTGCTGTCAGTCGAGAGGACCAGGGTTCAAGTCCACCTACTGCTGTCAGTCGAGAGGACCAGGGTTCAAGTCCATCTGCTGCTGTCGGTCGAGAGGACCAGGGTTCAAGTCCACCTACTGCTGTCAGTCGAGAGGACCAGGGTTCAAGTCCACCTGCTGCTGTCGGTCGAGAGGACCAGGGTTCAAGTCCACCTACTGCTGTCAGTCGAGAGGACCAGGGTTCAAGACCACCTACAGCTGTCAGTCGAGAGGACCAGGGTTCAAGTCCACTTACTGCTGTCAGTCGAGAGGACCAGGGTTCAAGTCCACCTACTGCTGTCGGTCGAGAGGACCATTGTTCAAGTCCACCTACTGCTGTCAGTCGAGAGGACCAGGGTTCAAGTCCATCTGCTGCTGTCGGTCGAGAGGACCAGGGTTCAAGTCCACCTACTGCTGTCAGTCGAGAGGACCAGGGTTCAAGTCCACCTGCTGCTGTCGGTCGAGAGGACCAGGGTTCAAGTCCACCTACTGCTGTCGGTCGAGAGGACCAGGGTTCAAGTCCACCTACTGCTGTCGGTCGAGAGGACCAGGGTTCGAGTCCACCTACTGCTGTCAGTCGAGAGGATCGGGTTCAAGTCCACATACTGCTGTCAGTCGAGAGGACCAGGGTTCGAGTCCACCTACTGCTGTCAGTCGAGAGGACCGGGGTTCGAGTCCACCTACTGCTGACAGTCGAGAGGACCAGGGTTCAAGTCCACCTACTGCTGACAGTCGAGAGGACCAGGGTTCGAGTCCACCTACTGCTGTCAGTCGAGAGGACCGGGGTTCGAGTCCACCTACTGCTGTCAGTCGACAGGATCAGGGTTCAAGTCCACCTACTGCTGTCATTCGAGAGGAACAGGGGTCAGGTCCACCTGCTGCTGTCGGTCGAGAGCACCGGGATTCAAGTCCACCTACTGCTGTCAGTCGAGAGGACCAAGGTTCGAGTCCACCTACTGCTGTCAGTCAAGAGGACAAGGGTTCGAGTCCACCTACTGCTGTCAGTCGAGAGGACCAGTTGTCAAGTCCAACTACTGCTGTCAGTCGAGAGGACCAGGGTTCAAGTCCACCTACTGCTGTCAGTCGAGAGGACCGGGGTTCGAGTCAGCCTACTGCTGTCAGTCGAGAGGATCGGGTTCAAGTCCAACTACTGCTGTCAGTCGAGAGGACCAGGGTTCGAGTCCACCTACTGCTGTCAGTCGAGAGGACCGTTGTTCGAGTCCACCTAGTGCTGTCAGACGAGAGGACCAGGGTTCGAGTCCACCTACTGCTGTCAGTCGAGAGGACCGGGGTTCGAGTCCACCTACTGCTGTCAGTCGACAGGACCAGGGTTCAAGTCCACCTACTGCTGTCGGTCGAGAGGACCAGGGTTCGAGTCCACCTACTGCTGTCAGTCGAGAGGATCGGGTTCAAGTCCACATACTGCTGTCAGTCGAGAGGACCAGGGTTCGAGTCCACCTACTGCTGTCAGTCGAGAGGACCAGGGTTCGAGTCCACCTACTGCTGTCAGTCGAGAGGACCGGGGTTCGAGTCCACCTAGTGCTGTCAGACGAGAGGACCAGGGTTCGAGTCCACCTACTGCTGTCAGTCGAGAGGACGGGGTTCGAGTCCACCTACTGCTGTCAGTCGACAGGACCAGGGTTCAAGTCCACCTACTGCTGTCAGTCGAGAGGAACAGGGGTCAAGTCCACCTGCTGCTGTCAGTCGAGAGGACCGGGATTCAAGTCCACCTACTGCTGTCAGTCGAGAGGACCAAGGTTCGAGTCCACCTACTGCTGTCAGTCGAGAGGAGCAGGGTTCGAGTCCACCTACTGCTGTCAGTCGAGAGGACCAGGGTTCAAGTCCACCTACGGCTGTCAGTCGAGAGGACAAGGGTTCAAGTCCACCTACTGCTGTCAGTCGAGAGGACCAGGTTTCAAGTCCACCTCCTGCAGTCGGTCGAGAGGACCAGGGTTCAAGTCCACCTGCTGCTGTCGGTCGAGAGGACCAGGGTTCAAGTCCACCTACTGCTGCCGGTCGAGAGGACCAGGGTTCGAGTCCACCTACTGCTGTCAGTCGAGAGGATCGGGTTCAAGTCCACCTACTGCTGTCAGTCGAGAGGACCAGGGTTCGAGTCCACCTACTGCTGTCAGTCGAGAGGACCGGGGTTCGAGTCCACCTACTGCTGACAGTCGAGAGGACCAGGGTTCAAGTCCACCTACTGCTGACAGTCGAGAGGACCAGGGTTCGAGTCCACCTACTGCTGTCAGTCGAGAGGACCGGGGTTCGAGTCCACCTACTGCTGTCAGACGAGAGGACAAGGGTTCGAGTCCACCTACTGCTGTCAGTCGAGAGGACCGGGGTTCGAGTCCACCTACTGCTGTCAGTCGAGAGGAACAGGGGTCAAGTCCACCTGCTGCTGTTGGTCGAGAGGACCGGGATTCAAGTCCACCTACTGCTGTCAGTCGAGATGACCAAGGTTCGAGTCCACCTACTTCTGTCAGTCGAGAGGACCAGGGTTCGAGTCCACCTACTGCAGTCAGTCGAGAGGACCAGTTGTCAAGTCCACCTACTGCTGTCAGTCGAGAGGACCAGGGTTCAAGTCCACCTACTGCTGTCAGTCGAGAGGACCAGGGTTCAATTCCACCTGCTACTGTCAGTCGAGAGGATCGGGTTCAAGTCCACATACTGCTGTCAGTCGAGAGGACCAGGGTTCGAGTCCACCTACTGCTGTCAGTCGAGAGGACCGGGGTTCGAGTCCACCTACTGCTGACAGTCGAGAGGACCAGGGTTCAAGTCCACCTACTGCTGACAGTCGAGAGGACCAGGGTTCGAGTCCACCTACTGCTGTCAGTCGAGAGGACCGGGGTTCGAGTCCACCTACTGCTGTCAGTCGACAGGATCAGGGTTCAAGTCCACCTACTGCTGTCATTCGAGAGGAACAGGGGTCAGGTCCACCTGCTGCTGTCGGTCGAGAGCACCGGGATTCAAGTCCACCTACTGCTGTCAGTCGAGAGGACCAAGGTTCGAGTCCACCTACTGCTGTCAGTCAAGAGGACAAGGGTTCGAGTCCACCTACTGCTGTCAGTCGAGAGGACCAGTTGTCAAGTCCAACTACTGCTGTCAGTCGAGAGGACCAGGGTTCAAGTCCACCTACTGCTGTCAGTCGAGAGGACCGGGGTTCGAGTCAGCCTACTGCTGTCAGTCGAGAGGATCGGGTTCAAGTCCAACTACTGCTGTCAGTCGAGAGGACCAGGGTTCGAGTCCACCTACTGCTGTCAGTCGAGAGGACCGTTGTTCGAGTCCACATACTGCTGTCAGTCGAGAGGACCAGGGTTCAAGTCCATCTGCTGCTGTCGGTCGAGAGGACCAGGGTTCAAGTCCACCTACTGCTGTCAGTCGAGAGGACCGGGGTTCGAGTCCACCTGCCGCTGTCAGTCGAGAGGACCAAGGTTCGAGTCCACCTACTGCTGTCAGTCGAGAGGACCAGGGTTCAAGTCCACCTGTTGTTGTCAGTCGATAGGACCAGGGCTCAAGTCCACCTACTGCAGTCATTCGAGAGGACCAGGGTTCAAGTCCACCTGCTGCTGTCAGTCGAGAGGACCAGGGTTCAAGTCCACCTACTGTTGTCAGTCGAGAGGACCGGGGTTCGAGTCAGCCTACTGCTGTCGGTCGAGAAGACCAGGGTTCAAGTCCACCTACTGCTGTCAGTCGAGAGGACCGGGGTTCGAGTCCACCTACTGCTGACAGTCAAGAGGACCATGGTTCAAGTCCACCTATTGCTGACAGTCGAGAGGACCAGGGTTCAAGACCACCTACTGCTGTCAGTCGAGAGGACCAGGTTTCAAGTCCACCTGCTGCAGTCGATCGAGAGGAACAGGGTTCGAGTCCACCTACTGCTGTCAGTCGAGAGGACCGGGGTTCGAGTCTACCTACTGCTGTCAGTCGACAGGACCAGGGTTCAAGTCCACCTACTGCTGTCAGTCGAGAGGAACAGGGGTCAAGTCCACCTGCTGCTGTCGGTCGAGAGGACCGGGATTCATGTCCACCTACTGCTGTCAGTCGAGAGGACCAATGTTCGAGTCCACCTACTGCTGTCAGTCGAGAGGACCAGGGTTCGAGTCCACCTACTGCTGTCAGTCGAGAGGACCAGTTGTCAAGTCCACCTACTGCTGTCAGTCGAGAGGACAAGGGTTCAAGTCCACCTACTGCTGTCAGTCGAGAGGACCAGGGTTCAATTCCACCTGCAGCTGTCAGTCGAGAGGACCAGGGTTCAAGTCCACCTGCTGCTGTCAGTCGAGAGGACCAAGGTTCGAGTCCACCTGCTGCTGTCAGTCGAGAGGACAGGGTTCGAGTCCACCTACTGCTGTCAGTCGAGAGGACTAGGGTTCAAGTCCACCTACTGCTGTCAGTCGAGAGGACCAGGGTTCGAGTCCACCTGCTGCTGTCAGTCGAGAGGATCATGGTTCAAGTCCACCTGCTGCTGTCAGTCGAGAGGACCAAAGTTCGATTCCACCTACTGCAGTCAGTCGAGAGGAGCAGGGTTCAAGCCAACCTGCTGCTGTCAGTCGAGAGGTCCAGGGTTCAAGTCCACCTACTGCTGTCATTCGAGAGGACCGGGGTTCGAGTCAGCCTACTGCTGTCAGTCGAGAGGACCAGAGGTCAAGTCCACCTGCTGCTGTCTCGAAATTTGCGCAATTTCTTTCACCCCACGTAACTCTGTGTGTATATGCTACTAAAGTGCAGAATCAGTACATATTTTATTGGACTGAATGTTATTAAAAAACAACTGCACTATTTATGACACCCCACTACCTCAAATAATTCAACACACAAGTTGACGTGTCATACTCTCCATTAGGTTACTTTCCTCATGAATCTTGATTCATATAAATATAATATATATATATATATATATATATATATATATATATATATATATATATATATATTTATATAAATGTAACGACACAATAATTTCCTGACGCATTTTTAATTGCTCTATCTTCCGGCTTACTACACATTATTTAGATTAAACTTTCGCATTGTACTCTATGGCAACATAATAAAGACGATTCCTGTGCGGTTGATAACGTCAGAATTTGTATCTGAACTTTTTTATGGAAATCCTAAGAATGTCTTGCCTAAATTATCTTTCTAAATTTACCATGGAATTTGAAATAATAGAAATTGTTGTGCTATGTAATACTAATGATCATATTTCAAGCTATGTTTTGCTTTGGGGGATATTTGTTTTTTAGATATTAATAACAATAAAGTGCAGCTTGTCTGTTGCTGGCAGAGTTCCAACATTAAAAAAAGCCACGGTGCACATAAATGGCATAATCGTCTAGCGAATTACATCTAATCTAGACATAAATACAAGGTGACAACTATGATGAAATTAAGTACACATCAAGGGAATCCCAAAAAATTAATATTTCCAACAGAAAAGAGTATCGTAACGACAATACTAACAAAAACATCAAAAATGATCATATAGCAACGTAATAATATACTTATAACAAACCATTTATAAAACTTTATCGTTTTTATGTCGGCGACAGTTCGTCAGCAAACAAAGTAAATGTGTCCAGCGCTTCGTCTTGTCTTTACTGTAGCGTCTTTAAAAGCACTGAGTCCGACAGGGAAGCTATGTAGTATTATATGTGTGCTTATAAGGTTTTGTTAGCGACGTCAATGTCACATGATATTCATAGCAGCCGCGACTATTTTGGTAGCCCATCAATCACGCATGCCCATCCTCGTTCACCAGTGCTGACTGTACTATCTACCTCTGGTAGATCGGCTATTAGAAACGTGGACTAGTTGCTCAGGCTATTAACCTTTTGGGTGAGAACCTATCGTTGCTGATTCAATGAATCTAGTAATGTGCTGATATGAGAGTGATCGTATGTAGGCCTGGAAGCTCATAATATCATTGGTTAAGACATCAAAATACAAATCTACGTTTCAAATAGCTGACGTACCAGGGGTAGATAGTAGAGCTAGCTCTGAGGCACGAGGGTGCGCATGTTACAGCAGCGATGTTTGTAATATACCTCGTTACAGCAGTAATGCTATACACAGGACAGACAATGGACCGTGGGGTTGTGGTTAACTCGGTGTTAAACGTGATACGATATGCAGCGATACCAACGTTTTTTTGCGTGAATTTTATGTTTGCAATATTGAACACAAGATTGAGCAAAATTGCCATGCAAAGCAACAAGCTGGAGATGGGAAGTGAACCACGAAGAGCTTATAGAGTTTCCAATAATTGTTTACCTATGTGTAGCCCGTCCTTGGAAATATCCTCTTACACCGTTTAATCACGAACTGTTTAACCGAATTCATCGACATTTATTGTCTCGTAAATAGTAACATCATTCCGTTTTCATTCACTCAACTGCGAGCAGTATACATTGGTCACTTACCACCTCGTAAATGTGTTATGCCTGAGAAAGTTAAAGGGTATGAAGAGGGACCCACATAACGAGAAAATATGAGGGGGAAGTGGACCATCCAAGGTTTAAGACAATGTGTTGGTAGTCTTACATTGGTGTAGAACAATCTGATGAAGATCGGTGAGTGAAAATAAAGGAAAGGTGTGCCCTAAATGTATGTAGAACATTTCATATACAACCTGGCACTGTATTATCGACATCGCCTTATATCCGGTCCAATGCTATGTTATTCTCCTCATGTTGATCCATCTATTAGCATACCTGTCAAATGTCATGCCGTGAGACTCACGGTTTTGCATTAAATATAACGGTTTCACTGCAATTTTCATTTGTAAAGAGTATGAAACAAAATGTCCCCTTTTGCGAAATGAGACGCATAAGGTATTTGTGTGTGTGTCGCAAGCCAAGACTTCAGTTAATTGTACTGCTAATATCCGCCTTTTGCCGAATAAGTGTGAAACGCGGACAGTGATTGGTCAACACCTGAGCATCAACCAATTCCAGTTGGAAAGCAGTGCATGCACTTGTTGAAGATTAGCTTTTCTTTATATTTGGAATAAAAAGATTCTTGACTGGTCTTCAAGTGATCTTGAAATTCACTGAAGTCCATCGGCTGGGGACTGCACCGCACGAGGCAGGGAAACTGTGCCACTCCAAAGAACCATGAACGGGTTGGCAGCTATGTTTTAGTATGCTTATGGGGTGTTTTTTTATTTCTATATACAATCTGGTAAGCGCCACATACACCACATCTAATAATGAATGAGGTACGGGCATAATTCCATCAGTTCAGAACGATATCATTATAAGTTCATCTCCATCGAATCGCATGCGTTAATTGCGCAACAACGGTATGCACGTAGGCTTCACGCAGATCAGGTGTTTAATTTATTGAAATGTGGATTTATTATTTTACGGATTTTTTTTTAATTTCCTCGGATATTCTTTGCGTTGGACGTTGATTCATTCATTTGTTGTTAATTTTATCATATACGTTTTGATGATATACTGTTTTTGCGGGCGTGCGTGTGTGTGTGTGTGTGTGTGTGTGTGTGTGTGTGTGTGTGTGTGTGTGTGTGTGTGTGTGTGTGTGTGTGTGTGTGTGTGTGTGTGTGTGTGTGTGTGTGTGTGTGTGTGTGTGTGTGTGTGTGTGTGTGTGTGTGTGTGTGTGTGTGTGTGTGTGTGTGTGTGTGTGTGTGTGTGTGTGTGTGTGTGTGTGTGTGGTTGGGTGTGTCTCTGTATTCCACTGTCTCGCTATCCCGATCATCCAATCTATCTTTCTTCTTGTTTGGCTTTTACATTGTATTTTGTTCCACTTCCGCTCTTCACGTCCAAATAAGCACACACGTTGTGATTTTCTATAACGTTTTCAATCGGAAAGTCATATTTCCGGTGACCTTGTGTTGTATGTATTGGAAGTTTGTAAACTACGTGCCTACCATGTATCATATATTTCAAATTCTCAACACATATCCACTTCTACTGCATGAATTAATTATATTGTCTGATTACACTTGTTGTTTAACGTTATGAAAGTTGGACATTAGATATAGCAAAGGAAACAAGGATACATTCATTTAAAACGAAATACCATATTACATCTTTTTTCGTGTAACCTTCCATCTATTGCCAGCTTCACAGGTTTTGCCTTTTTCATGATGTGTTCATGGTGCGTTTTTGAGAGCCTCCATCATCATACGTATTTCTTCACGAACGTCTTCATTTCCTATCCTTTCTGACAGCTTATTCGGTCCGCCCTCATCCATAACCACATACCAAAGCTTTTTAATAATGTGTTTCACACGAATATGAATTGGAAATGAGCCTGATTCTAGCTACGTTGAGCCACATGCGTCTAAATGTATTATTAGTGCGGTGTGCGAACATGGATAATGCAGTCTAGGAACTCGAGAGTCTAGATCAACATCGAGTACATCAAAATGAGTATGCATAACGTATGTACAATGTGCATATATTGATAATGTAAGCCTATTAGTTTTGCATTATTTTGTCCATCTGTCTTCCCTCGGCACATACGTGTTGCAACAACAATTTATATTGTACTATATATAGTATCATTGCCGTAATGAAGGTAAGATTGCTTCACAAGGTGTCGCGTACAATGAAACACCTACACTGATTAATATACTGTTATGTCTAACACATTTGATAAATCTACCCAGTGGTGCCCAGGTGATAATAATTACAATAATGTAATCACACGCCACAATAACAAAGCAGCTTCGAATAAGAACATATGCAGGTAATGCATACATTAAAGTTGGAAAACGATGCTAAGTAGATAGTCAGTTGATGTTTTTGTTAGTTCCGCTTTAAGTTTTAGTATTCGTAAAACTTATCAATATAATATATCCTGGCATGTTGACACTGAGCGTGTGACTTCCATGTTCGTGTTCTACGAAGAACTGATCGTGTATGGAGAGGACAAGAACGCAACAAAGTTAGATTGAACGAACATTTCAACGCTACACATATTATGACACCTATTTTGTATAAATGTTATAAACGCAATTTCACAAGCTAACCAAACATCTTTGTTGTGTCATATTCTATAGCGCCAACAATTTACGTTATTCAATGTTGTTATTTTACTGAGAGTTTTAACAAAAAGCAATTGACTCGGTAATAAATAATTAAAAAAAGTACATATTTAGAAGACAGTTGGTACTGACATGTGTGGCCGAGACCAGAATATCAGACATAGCATTTTATGAATTATGGGAGTGATCATTGCATCTGCAACGACATGAGATCAACTACGGGAGAGATAATTTGACCAACGATGTGAAGAAATAACTAAGAAGAGATTGTTGCGTTAATGATGAGGAAATATTAACTATGGGATATATCACTGCATCAGTAATGAGAAAATATAAATTATGGGAGAGATCATTGCGACAGCGATGAGTGTATGTGATGTGTGAGAAAGGTCACTGCATTAGCGATGCGAAATGTTGAAATACAACAAAAAGCATTGCAACAGCGATGACAATAGATGGACTATGACATATACTATATGAGCTGTGGTGGAGATGTGTGGATAAGATATGGCCAAAAATGAACTATGAAAGAGATAATTCATCAAGGATGTGAACAATAAGAGAGATCGTCGCTGCACCAGGACGAATGACACATCGAGATGATGACGCCTCAACCACGATGGAACGTTAAAACAACTAAGAGTGTCGACGAATATAGTGTAAAATTAAAACAGACATATTTGCTTCGATGTTTATACACATTTATTGGCAAATGTATACATTTTGTCTACAAACGAGAGAGATGTTTTACCGTAAAAAGTAATGATTCCGTAATTAGTTCTTCCTCTATGTGTAGGTCCAGCAGAGCATTGACCATGAAGTCCGGCAGGTAGGCTAACTCCATCAGATCAGGGCGCGCATAAATACACATCAGCCTCATCCATGTTTCATAATATAATTTGTGTTCCGTTACGCTGAGTGTATCAGCTTATCGTATACATCGAATTGACCTCTTCACAAATATAGCAGCCGCTATATCTGTGAAGAGGTCAACGTCCACATGAGTTTCCCGTTTCGGTCGCACTATGAACCATCGTTTTATCTTCAGCTTCAACTTTTGTTTTCGTGTTTCTTACTACACGAAATCTATAATAATAATAGTAGTAAATGTGTTTAGTTGCGATGGCAATATAAAGTCTAGCTTAATTCATAATTACATTGATATCTCAGGTGATCTATAAACTAATTAATCGTTATTTCAAGTCAGATTTCAGTACATATAAAGGTGAACTATTCCCAACCACCGTGTTTGTACGAATCATAATGTATAAATTGTTTTAAGGGAGGCACATTGGAGTGACGCTAGGATACAGGCTAAGCATGAAACTATATGATACTAACAGCGTGGATAAATTAATATTTCCAGTGAGACTAATGATTTGTCATATACCCTCACTAACAGCATGGTTCTAAATCATACGACTTAACGATCGAACAGTGACTGTGTTGGTCGTTTCCCACTGCACATCAGGTCAACAGCACTTTCCATCCAACAAGGGATGCAGCATAAGCGATATGTGTCTCCGGAACAGAGATCTTTCTTGTACACACCGCAGCAGAACACGGTCACATCTTGACAGCGTCCCTTTTTGGCAGTACAACTGTCATCTGTCAAAGAGGCAAGACACGTCTGCACGTTTTTTCTTTGACAGGTGGAATAAAATAGCATATCGGGTGTAAAAATAATAACAAGCTAAAAACCTATGTTGCGCCTAAATCGTCGGAATAATATTTATAGACAACTATTTAAATTTGCCTACTTACAATAATATCATGAAACATTTGGTTGGCAAATTTACCCAAAAGCCAAATATAAATTAATCGCCGATTAAAGTTTAGTAATACAATACATGTTATCCCTGCTGTAATCCACTGCATATATAATACCAATATATATGTTATGTTGTTCTAAACATGTTGCATAATTACTGGCGTTGATGCATTTCCCATAGTTAACTTTTTAAGATGTATTCAGATTCACACCGAAGAACAAAGTTCGACTGAAAGTAAAGACGGATTGGTGTTATGGCCTCAGCTACTACAAATGTGTCTTTGTTTCTTACCAGTTTGCTGGTTATCGTCCGGTGCAGTCAGTGGTTCGGTTGTGTCTGGTGCTATGCCTAAAACAACACTAAATGCTTCATCAACACACTTACATATACTTATGCGGAAACAAAACACAGAAATTGCCAATGGTATTGGTCAATGAAATCTACACTTGTTGTTAAAGTGTTGATGTTTGTTCTAATTCATCAATAAATAAATTAATTATTTGTGCTACAAAACCCAAATCATCAGTGGATACACTCATAAGTATGTTCTTTTTTCATATGATATTCGCGTCAATAAAACCGTACATGTTTACTGTACATGAACACGTTTCATAGAGATACCAAGAGCTTACATATATGACCTAAGTTAGTTATATCAAAGCGTTGTGCTACTAATTATTAAATGTGTACATGTGTAGAATGTGCATATGTAAAGTACATTACACTGTGCGTCTGTTTGACGTAGTATATGGTTTCCAAAACAAAGTTGTATACCAGATTATACTCATGTTGAAAAACTAATAAACATTTTGAAAAACAAATTGTACCTCTGAAGCAAATTAAACAGCAATCGTTGCATAAGTGTCACACGCATTAAATGTTAGAATCAGTGCATTATTTTCAATAAATTAGAATAAACAGAATTAGTCACTAGGGTATCATCGTTACAAGCATATAATTTAATGCAATTAATAAACGCATGCATGCGAACGCATGCGAACGTATGCGAACGCGCACACGCGTATGTATGTATGTATGTATGTATGTATGTATGTATGTATGTATGTATGTATGTATGTATGTATGTATGTGTGTACGTATGTAGGTATATACGTATGTACGTATGTATATATGTATGTAAGTTTGTTATGCTACACGTAGATGCTTTGCAACTCGGGCGCCAAACTTTCAAGGGCTCATCTACGACCCAAAGAGGAAATCATAACGTTTTGAAACCCATACCATTATTACGCCCTCGACGAACAATCGAATTACTCTTCTTAATTATTGCATACACTTATTCGCATCGCTACGCGAAAATTTACGTACACTTGTTCGTAAAGTCATGCATCTTTACTACGATTGTTCCAAGCTTCGTAAACCGTCGCTAGGCGCTACTATAACTGCCAGTATTTCGACGCAATTTCAAGAGTCATCAAGCCATCAAATTATATACTGGTAGCATCAAGTACCATGGTACGATGGACATTTCTGGAATAAAATTGTATGTCCTGAATTTTTAAATATTGTTATCATTTACGAACTACAAAGAAACACAATTTTTCCCTTTTGGAGGATGGGTATTGTTGCTAGTCTTCTCATTGTCAGGTACAATACATACCCAGCGTCCCATTTGTCGTCAGCAGCAGCAGTGCAACGAAAGACAACACAGCACGTATCCTCATCCTGTTTTAAAGTTTGCGTCCCCGTTTCTTGACAAAACACAGAGCAAGAAACCTATTACCAATACTTATTTCGCCTGGAAACAAATAAAAACAGAGGAAACACATTTGCTACCAGCAGATCTGCAAAAATTATAACAGAAACGTGTCTAATGAAAAAGCTAGTATAAGTAATAACACTAAAAACATAACTGGCAACGTAATTGTTTAGTTATTATTAGGTAGTAATACAGTATTTGACGTTGGCTGTCGTACACTTACATATTGTGAAGTGCAGTGAAGTTCGTCGAAGATCGCAGCCACAGGACAAGAACTGTGCTTGTTTGCGGCCGCTGCTCCTCGTGTTTATACGAGATCCCAAGACACCGTTTCTGAATGACTGTAACGGTCATAAGACGCCCATGAAAAACGGCATGGCCAAACCCAAATATATCATGACGTCGTCCACGGATGCTGTCAGGAAGTAGCGGACGTGTGGAACCAAAGTGGTGTTTTTCTGCTACCAACATTGCATGATGCATTAAAATAAATGTCATCTTCAAAGGAATGCCTCTTAACTTACGTCTTTCGACGGTTGAAAAAAGGATTGAAGTGAACTTTAAATGAACATGTGCGAGTATATTATTTCATCAATCAAGTTCTTGTATCTATGTTAATGTTGTAAAAAAATCCAACAAGCCAAGTAAATGTTGATTTCTTTAGAAGGACATGTAAAGTAATAATGGAAACAACTAACATGTAACAGTGAAACTGGGCATGAGCATTCTATTCGCGTGAATGTGGCGGCCAAAATGAAAAAATACAGTTTGTCCGTATGTTATAGTTATCTTAAGACACACCACGATATCAGGGAAAGCGTACATGCTGGCGTCTGTTTGCGCAATCCTGTTAGAACAGTGTGAACAGCGAGCGGTGGTTGTGATTGTAGCGCGCTGTCCGATGAAGAATAGTCGCATATACGATGGACATTGGGCGGAGATAATTTGAGAACACAATTACGTCGAAATGTACAAATGTGTAAAATGTAGACTACGTAAGACTAATTATAGGGACTACCAATGTTTCGATCGTTGGACGTTAAGGCAATGTTGATTGCGGTGTCTACTGTCTACTACACACATACAATGTAAAACATCTTAACGTCATAAAACATAAGCACAAGCATATATAGATAATCATACTACATATTCGTTACACTCATTCTGCCATTTGGGACGACATTCAATTCAGAGGTAATTGATTTTGTAATTTCTAAAAAAAATTTGCATTTACAGAGGCAGTCGAATGATGCTTCAAAAACGTAATATTCCTGTTCCATCGCAGGAACCTAGATAGCAAATGTCAAGCGAGACGGGTGTGTCTGAACACAAACCTCCATTGCACCGCCAGGTGCAGAATAGTGACCAGCACGCCTGAAAAAATAACTCCCCTTTCACTCTTGCGCATCAAACACAACTACGTAATAACAACGTATTTTCTAACGCACGCAATGCTGCAGTCAGTTTCAATAAATATCACACAGTTGCACACAAACAGCGTCGCCTTTACAACGCCTCCACCAACACGACCGATTGAAGCGATGTCGCCAGTCGCGACATGTGTTTTTATTTCCAACCGCAACCGATGGTGAGGCGACATAAACTTGTACGAAGAGGCGTCCAACCGCACTCTGCGAACAATACGTCGTAGCGTGGTTGGTCCATCTGGTTCCACGTGGCTGCTTATACAAAATTATTGCCATTTTCAATCGGGTGTGACGCTGCTAGATGTGCACTGCGGGCTTGAAGCCTGCCGGGCCTTCACCACAACCATTTATCGGGCGTGCATATTAGCTGGATCCAGTCCGGAACGATGACTGATTGACGATTGGTTGTTCCGTCAATTAAACAAACACCTAATGGGCGCCTTACAATGGTGGGTTACTGTTCATAAACCATCTACTGTCGTAATGCTGGTAATCACTGATTGGGATGTATAATGGTGTACACTGGCATAGCAGGTAACTGTTGAAGGAGACTGAAACTTTTCCTTGGGGAACGGTGATACGGCACATTCATATCTTCCCCGTATCGTAAATGCTCCCATATCAACTACATGTCTCACTCTCTTCTCCCGGACCACCTTCTCCTCGGTTGGTTTATCATCAACAGCAGTCAAGCTTACCTCGTCCACCTGTCTACTTCCCTAGTCATCACCCGTAGTCTATGTCTCTGCACTCTCTGTACCATGCGCCTTATCTGTTGTACTATCTGTTGTGGCTCACATACATTCTTCGGCAATAGAATGTCCTTAAAATCGCAAATACACGAACTGTATCGTAGTGAGAGTATAATACTTACACACGCAAACCCCTTCGAATCTCAATGAGATAGTAGTTCTGGAGCAGCTAAAAACATAAAACGATCACATCTACTGGTACCTCCTTCCACTACAACAAGTCTTTGATGACACAATTTATGCTCTCCGAGACGCTGTTGGTAATACCAGAGTACGGGTCATACCAGAGGACGGATCATACAAGAGGACGGGTCATACCAGAGTACGGGTCATACATGTCCAGTGGGACCCAACACAAACTTAGCAGAATGACGAAGTACATCTGGTTTCATCGCCTAGTTGAAGTAGTCTACCATAGCCTGACTCCACTTGCCTCCTTTAATTTGCTTTCCAGTTCCCTCTCTGAATCACTCCTGAAAATGCTCATGACATCTTTCTCGTACACAGTGATGTCATCTGGCAAGCCCCGTGCTTCTTAAGCCAGAACTGGTTCCAACAACGAAGGGCATGAGCCTGTGGAAACACCTTCTGCATTATTCACACCTACCTCTGTGTCTGTGACAATCTTCAAGTTCTTTCTACCGAGGTTGGGAATCTGTTCTAACAACTGCTTAAAGAAACGCTCGTGGACCTTCTGAAACTTTCCGTCATTAATGAGAAAAGCCACAGGAATGACGGTTCCTCGTTAAACACAGAGTGTCTGAACACCAGAACAGAAACGTAGAAGTCATCTCTGAGCCGTTAAGCATCATTGACCTTCTGAATAGATCTGCAATATGAAATTTCCATTGATATTCCTAGTATACAGCTATTTATTACAAAATTATTGAAATCATAAAAATATATGCCAAACAATGCTGTGAATTGTAATTCCGTTATTCTATAATTGTGTATAATAAATGTATTAATGCTTTATATGTGTGTTTTTTATTGCATTTGTTTGATTATTTGGTATCTACATTCTATGACATATCTATTGTTGCAACAATTTCAATCACTGTTTGGTTTCCAGTGCCATAAACGTTATCATATCATCTATCACAATATGTTTATATCGTTTTCACAATAACGCGGGGAGCTGATTGTCTTAACATAAAAAGGTATTTCTAATTCCGTAAATGGCACTATCCCGGCAATGTTTGTACCCAGTTAGAGTACAAGTATTAGTATCATGCTTAGCCTGTGTCTATTTGTGTCCATGTAATATTATAGCATTCTATCTCAAAGGGCTCACCCTAAAACCATTCACTTACAATCTGTTCATGTAAAATATGTTTATATCTGACATATATTCTGGTGAACAGGCAGTAATCTGGTGATTACAGATCACGTTTACATAGAGCATGCTGTGAAAGTGGATTCACAAGTCAGACAATGATTCCATAATCTGATCATTTCAGAGCACATTTCAAAAGAACATGTCGTGAAAGTAGATTCTTAGGTCAGACAACGAATCTGAAAAATTAGTTGATGATTCTGCTCAAACACTACGTACAAAGCACTTTTTTCAGTCTGACAAAGACATTGTTGTGAAACTGGACTCACAAGTTAGACAATGTAAATGTAGATTTCCATAATGATGAATACAGACAGACATACAGAGACACACATGTACTTTAATTAGACCCTTATACATATCACTCAACAAGTGAGTATGTAAAGGCAATTACTAAGTTTAACAAGATTTAACAAGATGTAACAAGATTGCCATCCCAAACAACAAGTTCCAGATGGCAAGTGGAGAAGGAAGCCATTGGCTTATCGAGAGTCATCTATGTGTAGCCCACCCTTATCAAATATATGTCAATTATATTTTTAAACATATTCACACTACTAGCATAAACACAATCATTTGGCAGTTTGTTCAATTCATTTATCACCCTCTGTGAGAAAGAGTAATTTCTCGTGTCCAACCTACACTGTTCCTCCTTTTCTTGTGTGGTTCTACCTTGTACAGCATCCCCCATTTTATATTCTTCGTCCATGTTTCCATGTCCTATGTGTATACATTTACACTTCCCAAAATGTAATAACATTTGCCATTTTTCTGACCATTTAACTAATTTATCTAGATCATCCTGTAAACTTTGTTTATCTGCATCATTAGTAACTTTTCTGAATAATTTTGTGTCATCTGCAAATTTAAGTACTTTGCTATATATGTCATCTTCCTAATCATTTATATATATTAAAAACAGTATATGGCCTAATACTGATCCCTGTGATACCCCACTCAAAACATATTTCCAGTTTGAAATCTCACTATCTACTATTACTCTCTGTTTTCTGTGTGTAAGCCACTTTTCTATCCAGTTGATTACATCATTACCTATGCCATGGGCTTTTAGTTTAAGTAATAATCTTTGATGTGGCACTTTATCGAAAGCTTTCTGATAATCTAAGTAGACAACATCCACAAGTGACCCGTCATCTACCCACTTTGTAATTTCTTCAAAAAAACATAAGAGATTGGTTAGACATGACCTTGCTTTTATGAACCCATGTTGAGATGTATCTATTAAGTTATGTTTTACAAGGAATTCCACCATGTGGCCTCTAATTAATGTTTCGACTAATTTACATACAACTGATGTTAAACTCACTGGTCTGTAATTTTCTGGCTTGTTCCTTGATCCCTTCTTAAATAGCCGCCTAATGTTTGCCTCTTTCCATTTTGAAGGAACTATTCCTTCTTCTAGTGACAAGTTAAACAATTTTGCAAGTTGTGTACTAATTTGCTCAACAATTTCCTTAAGCAGTTTTGTGGTATCCCATCAACTCCAGATGATTTATTATCTTTCATCTTCTTGATTTTGTTTGCTATCATTTCAGGAGTTACAAATAACTGCCCTAAAGATTCTGATGTAATGCCCTCAAATTTAGTAAATGGAACTGGTAGTGAGCTGATATCTTCTGTGGTAAAAAACTGAGCTGAAATACTCATTCAGGACCTCTGCCATTTGAAACCCGTCTGAAATTATGTTTCCCCTGTTGTTTTCCAGTGGTCCGACCTTATCTCGAACTTTCTGTTTACTCCTTATATAAGCATAGCAATCTTGCCGTCATTTTTTTTATATTACTTGTAAATTTTTTTTTTAAAGTTCTTTTAGATTTTCTAATTTCAATTATAGCTAGGTTAAGTGCCTCTTTGTAATTTGCATAGTCTTCATCCTTTCTGGTACGCCTATAAACCCTCCACATAGTTTGCTTATACACTATTTTTTTCTAATTGCTTCTTTTGACTAGTGTTTTTTTACAGACCGTTTTCTTGTTATTTCAAGGGAATAAATGTATCGGTGATACTCTCAATTTCATATTTTACAATATTCTAACATTCAATTGCGGTCTTATTCATCAGCATGTTATACCAATCTAGCTTTGCTAAGTATTTTCTTATTCATCAGCATGTTATACCAATCTAGCTTTGCTAAGTATTTTCTTATATCATTATAGTTACCTTTGTGGAAGCTTCTCCGATACGTTTTGTTATTTTTACTTTCTGATTTTACATTGATGTCAAAATGTATTTCATTGTGGTCACTGTTACCCAATGGTTCATGTGTTTTTACATTGTACACTAATTCTTTTGTGATGATAAAACTATATCTAATACATTTTCTCCTCTGGTTGGTTCCAGCACGTGCTGAGTAAGGAAGCTCTCCTGAATTAAAAATATAAATTGTTGGTCCTCACCACCTGTACTCTCTGGAGATTTCCATTGTATATGTCCATGGTCAAAATCTCCCGTTATGATACATTCCTCTTTACTAACTTCCTTTATAGCATTTTGTATTTTTGTTTTATCCTCTTCGTTTATGTTTGGACTTCGGTAAACTAATCAAATAGTTAATTTTGAATTTCCTGAAACTATTTTGCACCAAACAGCTTCATCGTAATCTGCTTCGCTTTCTAATTTTATTTCATAAGCCTGAATATATTCTTTAACATATAAAATAACTCCCCCTCCCCTTCTTCCTATTCGATCTCTCCTAAAGAGTACGTATCATGATAACCCTAATTCAGTATCTGTAATGTCTGTGTTGGCCCATAATTCGGTTATACTAATTATGTGAGGGTCAATATCTTCTACCATAATGTTTAATTCGTTTTTCTTATTTACTATACTCCTAGCATTTAAACACACGCATCTATAACCTGCTTCATACATGTTTTTCGGACATACTGTTATTGGTTTATCTGTACTAGTGGCCTCGTGTCCTGCTTGAGGCATCTCTAAGTAACCCCCTGCGCTTCTAGTTTAAATAGTGTTTACTACCAAAAATATTTGATATGCTACCAATGCCACTGTCTACTACTGCTGAGAGTCCATCCGCAAATACTGCTGCCCCTTTCCACTTAGATGAAGCTCGTCCTTTATGTACATATCCGGCCTTCCAACAAAACTTCCCCACAAATCCAACTTCCTCTTCCCTACATAGCTTCTCTACTAGCATGTTAATTGCCACCCCCCGGCAATTTCTATATCTATGACCCCTCCTTCCTATTACTGGTAAAATCCCTGATAGTATTACCTGCTCTACCCGCGTCTGCTTTAGTGTTCTGACCAAATTCCGGTATTTCCAAACTATGACAGTTGTACTCCCCTCTCTACGTTATTTGTCCCTACGTGTACTAAGACATATCCACCCTTGCCCGAACCCACGATGTTGACTACCCTCTCAGTTATCGCCTCTATTTTGGCCCTAGACAAGCAAACTACCACGTTATCTCCCTTGTTTAAGACTCTGTCGGTCTTTCTAACTATTGAGTCCCCCACAAATACCCTCGTTCTCTTTTTCACCCCCTCTATTACTGCCTCGGAATAGCTCTCCCCTCAATCACAGTCTGTCCTGCAGTCTTGTCACTTGGTGGAAGACTGTTATCAGGCTCTCTCTTACCCATCAACCTGTCACCTTTCCCTCCCGTCGCCTGGCTAGCGTGCGCTCCTGTCACCTTCCCTACTGACACCATCCCTCCCGTCTCCCTCACTCCCATCGCCTTAACTATCGTCTCCTTTCCCTCCGACTCCTTCGCAACTGTCTCCCCCACTCCCCTTTCCTTCGATCCATTTGACTTCCCTCCCATTTCTTTCTTTCTCGTCTCCTTTCGTCCTGTCTCCCTACGTCCCGTCTCCTTATGTCCCTTCTCCTTGCGTCCTGTCTCCCTACAACCTGTCACCTTACCTCCCCTCAGCCTCCTCCCAGATTGAGGTGAGCTCTCCCTAGCATCTCTCTCGTCGTCTTCCCCCACTTTGTCATCTACTATCCCCCCACCAGAACCACTGGCGCAACCCACCTGCTCCCTTTCCACCACGAGCAGCCCCAGCTGTTCTAACTCCACCTCAAGTTCCTTCATCCTCGTACATCCCCTACACTCAAAACTAAAACTATCCGCCTGAACCTCAGCCCAGGACTTCTCGCACCCGGACTTGACGCAGTCCACCCAGTTGCTACAACTGTTGCATATTAAATGCCTGGTGAGTGGTGGCCTTTACCTGCCGTTTGCACGGCGCCATGAAACAATTAAGACTTAATGTGATTGCTACGTTAGCCTTGAATAAGGCTGTTTTTTTGTGTTCAAAAGAACACTTTAGGCTAATATACTTGCTAACTATGTATTTTCTACTAAGCTCGCACAAGCAAAAAAAGCCTGCCACCTAGCGAATACGGAGAACACTGTGTAAACAAAACAACGAAGTCAGTGTAAACGAACTTACGCTAAAAACTCTGCTGTTAATTCCTTTTTGCCGAAATCGTTTACTACAATTGTGTCAGATATTACCTTATGTATGTAATTTATGTAAATGTATCACTTTATCTAATATATATTTAACAATTTATACGATAGTTTGGTACACCAGTTTAATTCACGACCTGTAAACAAACTCCCCCTTATCGCTCGTTGAAATTGAGTCCGGGAAAAATACTGCCTATGTTAACAAAAACTGTTTCTTAATATATGTCTATAAGAAGTTTGTGTATATAGTATATGTGTAATAGTAAAATTTATTTTAACCAATCTTCCCACTGTTTGACTATTCACTATGCTATTTCAATTTTCGAATGGTAAACAACAATATTAACGCTCATTGACTTCCCTGTCGGAGTCCGGAATTAACTTACTGCAAAATCCTGCCTCTGACTAATAGTTTTCTAAAAACTATTTTCTAATATATGTCTTCAATACGTTTATGTATAATGTATATGCAATAGTAATACTTATTCTATTCGACATTCCCACTAAGGCCAAAAAGCTGCTCTCATAGGAGCTACCCAAGTGTAATTAAAGACAAATCTTGGTGTATAGAAATAGTAGCATCAATCGGTGAAAAGACTGGCAAGGCTTGCAACATGACATTATACATGATGACATATTGAATGGTTATCCATCGAAAGAGGTACACAGAAAAGCTTATTCTTATTGGTTTTCACTCATAATGGCAAATGTAGAAAATTCTGAGTGTACACACAGTTACGTTTGTCTATATTAAGAGGAAACAGCCGTTTTAGTCTATTTAGAATATCTAACGTCTTTGAAAACCTTTATGAAATCTTGTCAATGTGACTTTTCCAGTTAAATTGATAATTCAAATTTATTCTAAGAAAATTAAATTCAGCCTCTCTCTCAATCAATGATTAGTAGTGGGGAAGTCACACTTTTCCTTCTGGCTGTTTTAAAAAGCATGTACATATTATTGCTTAGGTTAAGAGACAAATTGTTTAGTTTTAGCCATTCACTGATTTTGCTCAAAACTGTATTTATAACCAATTCTACGTTTCCATTTTGTTCATACGTGGAAAACGAGTCAAGGGTACTTGAGAGGGTAGTACCATCGGCACACATTATGAAATTAAACTTTTGACTGGCCTTGGCAATAAACAATAAAGGGCCTAGAATCGAACCTTGAGGTACTCCTGTTGAAATATTAGGCATTTCTGGTTTTTCATCCTCTATTTCAACATATTGTTTTCTATTTGTTATATAATTTCCAATTAAACTTAAAGCTACTCTTTTTACACCATAATATTCTAATTCATCTAGTAATATCTTATGATCCAAGGTATCAAATGCTTTATAAAGGTCCAAATAAATATTTATAGGAATTTCATTTTTATCCATATGTGCGATTATTCTATCGATTAATTCAGGGGCAGCCAATTCAGTTCTATGTTCAAATCTAAATCCATATTGGTTTTCACACAAGAGCTTTTGCGTTTTAAAAAAGGAATCAAGCTGTGTGTAAATAATTGTTTCAACTACTTTTGACATAAATGTAAACGTGATATTGTTAATTAATTGCCACCTTGGGTAGTGTCTCCATTTAAAAAAAATGGAAGTACTAGTGATTTTAAGTTTATCAGGGAATATACCTGTAGCTAATATTTGGTTTGTAATTAGTGTTAATGATTTTATCATCACAGGTTTAACTAATGTTAATAATCGTGAAGAAATAACATCATATCCACAACTTGTTTTGGTTGCGTATTATGTATTGTTTTAGAAATCGTTTCTTCATCAATACATTCAAAATTAAGTGAATTGCTATAATTCTCATTCAGATAGTATCTGAACGTTTTATTTATAGGATTACTGATTTGTTGTCTATATTTGGGCCAATATTGGTAAAGAAGGTATCAAATGTGCTTGCAATAACCGTCTTGTTTAGTATGACTTCTTCGTTATATATAACGGATTTAGGGAAAAAATTTAATTTGTCCTAGACAGAATATCATTTACAGTTTCCCATGTTTTGAAAATATTGTTTTTGATTAAAACGAGATTCATAATGCAGTTGTTTGACTGTACGTATATTTTGTAAGTTTGCTATGTTGTCAGAATAGTTCGAATTGCAATATATATATATATATATATATATATATATATATATATATATATATATATATATATATATATATATATATATATATATATATATATATATATATATATATATATATATTGTCTCTGTATCGTACTGATTTGAGCAAGCCAAGTGTAATCCATGTTGATATTTTTTTGTATTTATTTAATTTAGCTATTTCACAGACATGTTTTTTTTATGCGCATTTGATCGAGTGATGTAAGATATTATAATTTATGTTTGGGTCAGCAGAAGGCTATTTACTTAGTCTGTTGTAAACGTCTGATAAGGCTATTTCATTTATGAATTAAATATGAATGTTTTGGTGATGGTTCCTTGTAGGAACTGTATTTAGAAAGGTAAAATATCGTTGATTGTCTGATAATTGTTTCGTTAGAATACCTGATTTTTGTGTTATTTTAGGATCGGTTAATTGACAAAACATTTGTTTGAATGAATGGACCCGCATGACGACTAACGTCAACAACATATAATTTAGTAACCCCTTTAATTGGAGGTTGGCGATGACAACCAAACGTTAAGGACAGGACGTGTCGTACATTGAATGACTGGCACTGATGAGTGTCCTTTCGTTGTCATTGGATTGAAATAATTGTTCTTAGTAATTCTGGAACGGCCACGGAGCCACGGAGTAGTCTGTTTGTGAAAACGGATTATTTTTTACGCAACCCTCCCCTCCAGAGCATAAATCTAAGTTCGTTATTATTCTCACTAAGAATTAGTTTCGTTTGGAATTGCCTTGCCTCCAGTATGTTTGTGCTTCATTAAGTTAGACGTTTGGTACGTCTACTTATGTCGAGTAAGACATCAAGTTGTAACGAGTTGAAGTAACGTGAAAAGGTAGTTGGTAGATTTACTATTACCCAGACTAATTCTTAAAGGACGGGGTTATGTCACAAAGTGGTTTATGAGAATGATTCTGGAGTTATATTTTGCCCCTTTGTTCAGTAGCGTACGGTAGTCTACGCAAACAGTGCTGCCATATAACGCACAGCAGGGAGCGATATTTGCACAATGCAAAGGTGCCACCTGGTGACTAAGGTATAACTACTTGAGTGAATTTATACCATTACATTTGAGCGTAATTTCTTAGGTTAAGCTGCTCAACTTTTTTCTGGATAAACTGATTTTATGTGACGGATAGAAAGGTATCATTTTATGTGACGGATAGAATGGTATCATTTTATGTGACGGATAGAATGGTATCATTTTATGTGACGGATAGAATGGTATCATTTTATGTGACGGATAGAATGGTATCATTTTATGTGACGGATAGAATGGTATCATTTTATGTGACGGATAGAATGGTATCATTTAATGTGACGGATAGAATGGTATCATTGTATATCGCAATTAGTGAAAATATAAGAATTGTAATATATGAACTAGCGATTTGTTGTTGTGCAAGCAAGCAAGGAATATTCCTTTTATTAATATAACGCATTACGTTGTAGGAGTTGAGTTATACAATTAATAGCGTTGTTACCGTCTCAATGCAGAGATTCGGATGATACAAAATGTATAAGAAATGTGTGTAATTTTATTTTGTTTTGGGTATCTGAAGATTGTTTGTTGGTTATGTAATGCGGCTATTCTACAAATATAGTTTTCTATAGGGCCTAACCCCGAAGTCCTAGGAATATGATGTCGCAAACCTAGGGATGGCTTAGGCTGCATTAAGCTCTTCTAGTTAAACTTCCGGCACAATATGGCCGCTGCAGTATTTAACGAATGCGCACAAATTTAGAAGCAGACGATTAATTTGTGCGGTGCTACAATGTTGCTGCGAAGTCTTCTCGTCACCGAGACATGGGCTAAAGACGAGTGCTTTATTTTCGCCCACATCTTGTGGTTGTAACTTCATCGTAAAGTGACACGATCCACGATCAGTGTAACTAATATATATATATATATATATATATATATATATATATATATATATGTATATATATGTATATATATGTATATATATGTATATATATGTATATATATGTATATATATATATATATATATATATATATTTATATATAAATATATAATATATATATATATACATATATATATATATATATATATATATATATATATATATATATATATATATATATATATATATATATATATATATATATATATATATATGTATATATATATATATATACATATATATGTATATATATATATGTATATATATATATATATATATATATATATATATATATATATATATATATATATATATATATATATTAGCTACACTGATCGTGGAGCGTGTCACTTTACGATGAAGCTATATATATATATATATTAATTAATATTTGGCTTTTGGGTAAATTTGCCAACCAAATGTTTCATATTCTAAGTAGATACATTTTTTTTATTGTTTATAAATATAAATCCGACAATTTTGGTTCGACATATAATTCTTTATCTTGCTACTATTATTACAATCGATATTCTCTATTATTCCACCCATCAAAGCAAACGTGCTCACGTGTCTTGCCTCTTTGATAGATGGCGGTTGTACTGCCGAAAAGGCGGTTGTACTGCGCTGTCAAGTGCCGTATTCTGTGCGGTGTGTACAACAAAGGTCTCCGTTCGGGAGACACATATCACTTATACTCCATCCCTTGGTGGATGTCAGAATCTGTCGGTGTGATCTGCGGGTGGAAATGACCACCAAAGTCACTGTTCGGTCGTTAAATCGTATGGATTTAGAACCATGATGTTAGTGATGGTATATGACAAATCATTAGTCTCATTGGAAACATTAAGTTATCAAAGCTGTTAGTATCAGATAGATTCTTGCTTAGCCTGTAGCGTAGGGTCAATCAAATGTGCAAATCTTAATTGAATTAATGTATCGTACAAACACGGTGGTTGAGAAAAGTTCACCTATATGTGTACTAAAATCTCACGGTCAGCATTTCTAATTGAATAATACAATTTTTATCCCAGAATTGTGACTTCTTTCCCTTCAGCTGTACTTAGCCTTAGCATCAGTGTATTCAACTGTTTGATGTTTTTCTTTTTCTTAGCCTTCATTGTCACGGAGCGTATAAGATGTTTTCTCTTTGTACTGGTCATGTATTTATTACATTTGCCTACACTGCCTAAGGATAAATGCTGTTCTCTCGAAGATCTTTACAATGCATATAAATACTCTGAAATATTCATAAACTATACTATGCAAATTAACTTTTCGAAAACTCCAGCTTTACATCTATCATGTCTTGGTCTATGTACACACACAAATGTTATACAACATCAGGTTGCAACCCATCAGTTAAGCTGTCTATCATCCTCTTTCTTCCAGGTGATGTCTCAATTATTCTTGGACTAAAACATTTCAAGACATGCGCTTCTTTTCCACTTCTAATCTCGGATCTGTCTGTCATAAATCTGATGGCCTTCCTGGTCTGATATTATCTAGACACATAGACGTTTAGCATTGACAGATACATGGCTATCAGCGTCAAATACATTAGCCTGTCTTGCTGACATTTATCCATCTGGATTTTGTCTCATAAAAAATCTATATCTGTAATTTTTTTGTAACCACCTTACAATTCCAAGAAGATCATAAGAAGAATTCAATATCCACCTTGATTTAGTAAGTCTAAATGTAAGATCAATCGTGAATGTCCTTCAAACAAACGCATTGCATCAACACGTTTCTTTTCCTTCTTATATTCATAGTCGTTGGCTCGACTTGTTTATTACTAGATCTAATTGCTAAAACATCAAGGCAATATTTCCTACTGACAGTTTATCAGATCACCACTGTGATTTGGGGTCACTAGTCGAGACCTGGACAAAAATTACCCCTTTTTGATTAATAAATAAAATTCACTTAAACACTCTTCATAATGACCTTGCCAATTCTGATCTTTTGAACCAACCTAAATCCACATTATGCGAGCTTGTTAATTAGTACCACGAAACAGTATAGTAATCTCCTGGATAGACATGCCCAGCACAAACTAAAAGTGCATACGTTCGCCCTCCATCACCATGGATGTCTCTGGAAATACTTTAGCAAAACGTCGTCGTCGAGATCTTGAAAGAAGTTGGCGACGAACTCTTTCTCCACTTGGTCGACCCCGTTATGCTAATCAGCTAAATCTATGCAATCACATGATGTTAAAATAAAAATGCTATACAATGCAAAGTTTATCTCAACGAATTCTGAAAACTATGATTTGGAAATCCGTAAATACAATTCGACATCGGCAGAAACCAAAGGCACTGCCTGAACTCTCTTCGTTGTATCCATTGTGTAGTTCTTTTTCAAAATACTTCACACATAATATTGCTCGAGTTCGATCGCATTTCGTCATTAATGGCTATGATTTCCCGCAACCACCGCTTTCTGAAAATACACTACAGTGTTTCACACCTGCAGCTCCTAGTTAAGTTCTTATTATTGTTAAAAACAAATCTTGTGAACTGGACCCATTTCCAACACTTCTACTAAAAAGCTGTATCGATAAACTAATGTTTCCTACAATTATATACTTTTTAGTGCAGGGCGGAGTTGTTTCACGGGATTTCAAACAAGCTTGCGTAAATACACTTATTAAAAAGCAAACTCTGTTTAAAATCCTATCTCCAATCTTAGTTTTTTGTCAAATGTATCGGGACAAATAGTTGATAATCGCCTTGTTGAACATATTTATAAACATCACTTACCAAATGATCTACAGTCTGCCTATAAACGATTCCAGTCTACCAAAAGGGCTCTACTCAAGATACACAATGATGTAGTTGACAACATGGACAATAGCAAAGTCACTGCACTCACTTCACTATATATCTCAGTTGCTTTCGAAACGATTGATCATTCTATATTTTTTCAAAGCCGCCATTCACATTTTAACATTTCTGGCACAGCTCCTCGGGGAAAAAATAAATATTTTTTTAGACAGACTCCAAAGCATTAACATATCTGGCACACTATCTTGCCCATAACTCCTTCCATCCGACCCTGTTCTATTTAGTTTATACACTACGCCTCTCAACCAAGTCGTTACTAATAATAGTCTCAGTCATCACCTGCATGCTGATGACACGCATGTTTACATATCAGGTCTTTATTTCAAAAACAACAACAACACAACACAAAAAATAGTCAAACATTAAATATAAACCACAGTCTTGATGTTGAAAAGGGCAAGAAGAAGTTTGTCACTTATAACACTTGCCCAATTACCATAAATATAACAAGAAGCAAATAATTACAGTGTTCAACAGGCATGATTACAAATAATTACAGTATGCAACATGCATGATTACAACTTAGCTATTTATATTTCAATATGATTAATGAAATGTGTGTTTAGACTAGATAGTCACCGTAGCGTAGTTCAAGAATAACAACCTATAAAGACCAGTATAAACAAAACACATTTTTTTAGCTACATTAAATAACTATTTATACAGCCAAGCTGTTATATCTATACTATATCGCTAACCAACATGTTAGCTTATTATTATTATTGGCACTAAGCAAAAACGAAATAGGGTCATCAGTCATTTGCAGTTAAACTGCGAGGCAATGACACATTCCCACCATATTCCATTCGTAATCTAAGTGCATGTGTATCCTGTTTCTAATATATACGTGATATCCGTCGAATTCGGCGTCATGTATCGTTATCTGCTGCTAAAACAATATCAACAACACTAATTAGTAGCTGCCTTGACTATTCACTACTAAGCAGCGTTGCTAAAAGAGACTTAGCTAAATTTCATACTTTTTTGAGGTCATATCTATTACATTTGACCGTATGCTTTAAATTAAAAAAAAAATTGTCCGGCACGTTTGCTACTCAGGGCGCCTCATTTTCATCATAACTACCACTACAAAAAAGTACTCGCGACTATACAGGGTGGGTGGATTTTTTGTCTAGTTACCCATTACGTGCATCCACACAGAGAAGATAAATGGCTCAATGTAATCTCGAGAAGTGTAAATTGATAAAACAATAGCAAAAATCCAAATAAATTTCGTTAACTGGTCAAATTGTTGTCTTAATATATGTTTTTTTTACGAAAAAAACACTAACGACTTTACAAGGTCAGTGGTGGTTTGGCCGTAAAATAAATACATGCACCGTCAGTGAGGTACAAAATGGCTCGAAATTACCAGGAGTAAACTAGATAGATGTGACAGTAAAAAAAACATATAATCTTACAATGGACGTAACAGTAGCAAAAGAAATCAACAAACTTATATCTTAATGTGCATTTTTATGACAAAAAGGCATTTACAACCAACTTATAGGGTAGTGAAAGGCTTGGCCATGAACTCAATACCTAAACACACAGAGAGGGGCAAAAATGGCGATCTTTTACTTTCTGACATAACCATGAAAACGAACACCCAAACTTCTCGTCGTATATCTCCTGTACGTGTACACATATCTCCTGTACGTGTACACATATCATGTGGTCAAAAAAGTACATTTACTTCCTCAAAACGAAAAAAATTTACAAAAGAATTAAACCAAAACATCGCCATCTCCTACGGCGCCTACGCGTAGCACCAATGTTACTGTAAAATCGATGCTTATGATAAGGCGTCGTTCAGTTTCACCGAAACTCCGTGCGGCGAGCTGCTATTACAATTATGCATTTATTAATTATTATTGCACTAATTTATTTAACTCATTAATTTCATAAACTATGTATTTTAAGCACATGTGAGTTACAAATGTACTTATTATTATATGTGCGTACGTGCGTACGTGCTTGCGTAAGTAAGTAAGTAGTAAACTGTTATAAGTTTAAATTATTGTAAATTAAATAAATTGTGATGATTACATGCATTGACATTGTGTGATGTATGGGTGTGATGTTTTAACAATCTATCTTTTGATGTATGAAACATCTACATACCGAAAAAAACACGCTAATTTTCGTGAAGAATGTGTTATATGCTGCAATCTACAGGCATGTGTCTTATTTTGTGTTTAACTTCATACTGGTTATGGGAGGTAGCAACCGCTGATCTCTAGATAAATCAGTGGTATCAACAGATACATACTAGTAACTAATTTTGCGACAAAGTAATAATAATACTTTTTTGAGGTCATTTCTATTACATTTGACCGTACGCTTTAAATTATGCGTTAATACTGGTGCCAGCGTAATTACTGTATTAAAAACAATTACAATTTGTATTAAAATAGCGCCGTAAATCTGTACAAAGTCCATTCAGAGATACTTAAAATACATATATAACACAATATGATGATAATATGAATAAAACTAATTATCTTCTAATATGACATTTAATATATAGTACACAGAAAAATACAATACTGAGACATGTACATAACTACACGCAATGAGGTAAGCACGCACCATTAAAACACAAAAATACATAATTGTGATAGCAGCGCTGCTGCACGGAGTTTCGGTTAAACTGAACAACGCCTTGTCATATGCATCGATTTTACGGTAGCCTTGGCGCTACGTACGAAAGCTAAGGGGCTTGGCCACCAGCCTACCTGGTACCACCAGCCTACCTGTGCGGCGTAGAGATCATAGCGATGAGAGAAAAACAACTAGAGAAACTGCATGTTTCCGAGAATACTTGGGTGAAAAAGAATTGCGGGAGTGAAAATAATCGACAAGCGAAGAATGGAGGAGTTGAGGGAGGAAGTTGGTGAGAGAGAGAGTCTCACGAGCCAAAGTGGACTCATCATCATCATCATTATCATCATCAATCCCGTAACCCGTAGTGTCGTTGGGGCACCAACGATGACCTTGAAACCAGCTGTCTCCACTTCTTCCTGTCGTCTGCCGCCCTTTGTGTCTCTGGGAAGTACAGGCCTGTCCACTCTTTGACGTTGTTCTCCCACCTCTTCCTCTGTCTTCCTCATCTTCTTGCTCCCCTAACGGTGCCTCGCAAAGTGGGCTAGACATGTAGATATATTGAAAGGGGAAGGGTTGAAGAAGAGAGTGGATGCGCTTAGAGTGGAGGGTGGAATGAGAAGAGGAAGACCGAATCTGAGATGGGAGGACTGTGTGAAGACAGATTTGACGGGAGTGGGAGGGGAGTGGAGAATGGGAACGAGGGATGGGGGAGTGGAGACGGTTGGTGGAGACGACAGTGAAATGTTGTCAACCTCATGCAAAAGTTGGCGCCACACCATTAGCAGGTTCATGGCTCACCACGTGGAGCCACTATTGCGGGATGATGTTAGACTATATCAATCTAGTTTATTCACTCGACCATATGCATTAGCGCCATTCATTTAGATTCTTTGATGAACAGTGTGGTTGTATGCTGTAATCATCGGTGAAAATACAAGCAAAAAACAACCGATGTCTGGTTCATCTGTCCTGACATGCGCCACTTACTGCGTCAGTCAACCTTAATATCGTTAATCATGTTGCTCTCTCAGTTATTTTCTTCATTCCTTGATATTACTCTAAGGCCAAGTTCAGTATTTATTGTTTTATACGTCCACCTACTTGTTAACCATATGCCTCTTATGTACTCTGATAGTGATTGTACCAGTTGTTCCAGTCTAGCCCTATGACTATGTATTCAATAAAGGTGTCTGCACTTGACTAAATATTATAGAAATTAATAATTGTTTTAATTAATGTTTAATGTGATTCTATGGTTATATTGTTATGGTAACTGTATGGCTGAACTAAATTAAAAGGAATGATGACCATAAATTTGGTAGGAAGTTTATTTAAATTATATATATTATATATATATATATATATATATATATATATATATATATATATAGACCTATCGTTTAAATGGCAATATTTTGAAATAAATATGTTTTATTTCCCATACAGACTTGAGGCCTATGGCAGGAATTCCGACCCACACATGCTTCATGCAAAATAGTAATATATTAATTAAGATAAAAACCAATACCTGCTTATATGAGGTACATTGTAATACCCTAAGCATGTCCGTGCACATCATGATATGCCTTCCACTATCAACCATTAGATATGCATAATTTGTTTTTTTATATTGACTACAATTACATTATAATGTGAATAATTTGAATCATAAAATGTCAGCAGATTCAGTAGTGAAGAAATACTACAATGCAGTATTACCACGCCTATTACTAGTAGTACAGATAGTTAAATTTATTAAATACATGGTAGGGCCTAACAAGCTAACAACACTAAAGTTGTCATTCCCGTTGTCATATATAACACATTCGCAGCTGTCATCTGCGGCGCAAGACTTCACGTGATGTGACGTGTACACCGCGTGTTTACATTTCTATGCAGTATTTGTAACATATACGCATAACATATAAGAGAAAACGGCTTTCACATTACCATGATTAGTCACTTGCTTGTAGTCGGATTCCACAAAATGGCATCGGCAAACCACGCTCGTGTTTGTCGGCTGCCATTTGTTCCTCCGTATGGCGATTATCCACTTTTTTCTTAGAATAGGATCCTTCTGGTACTGATGACCCCCATTTACATTGAGGGACGCAGCAGCCGGTTCCTGGCATTTTATTGGCAATTAATGTTAATAAACATACAGCTCGCCTTCTTCTCCAACGAAGCGCTAAGGACTATGGGTAATTAGTATAACCTGGGTGGGCGCAGCGCCACCCAGCGATAAAAAAATACGCTCGGTTCCTCATTGCCTAATGCACGTGACGCAACAAGATACGTTAATGAGACGGCTTATCCCTTGTTGGCGGGGGCAGGTCGTGAGGCGACTTATCCCTCTGTTGGCGGGGGACGGTTGTCGGACGACACGTTCCTATTCATTTGAGATTTACTACGTGATACGTTGTTAATCAGTGGACAAACTCCCCTTTGTGTGATGTGTGAGCTGTGTGTCTGGCACACCTCAGATTGCTCATTTTCACCCTACATAGTAGTTGTGTTTCTCACACAAACAGAGAAAGGACTGCGCAGGCTCACATAAAACATTCTGACGCTCGAAACAACCGTCATCACTGTAAACATGGGTGAATGAATGGACAGTCGCAGTCTCGTGCACTTCCATGCCAACAGTGACGTCACATCAAAGCTTGCCAATAATCGCGGGGGAAAGGTGCATAATCGAGATAGGCCGGTAGAACCATTGATATGTATATTAAGATCAATATTGTTATTATGTCTATATTGGGAGAATATAGTATTATTTGGAATTATTAAATAATTGAATTCTAATAAATGTTTCGGTGTTGTGGAAAAGGAAATATACTTCAAGATGTAACATAATGTGTTTTGTTGTTGTTTTTATTTCCTTTAATTATACAGGTTCTGGTGGGCTCTATTCGGCACTCGCCGCAATAGTGGCTCCACGTGGTGAGCCATGAACCTGCTAACGGTGTGGCGCCATATCTTGCATAAGGATGATACCATTTCAATGTCGTCTCCACCGTTTCCACTTCCACATCCCTCGTTGTTCTTCTCCACTCCCCTCCCACACCCGCCAAATTTCTCTTCACGCAGTAGTCCCATCTCAGTCTCGGTCTTCCTCTTCTCTATTATTTCCAAATGTCCATCTCACGTTAGCCGGCTCCTCATCAGCTTCCTCGTTAGATTCTCTCTCACACCAACTTCCTCCCACAACTGATCCATTCTTCGCTTGTGTAATATTTTCCCGCAATTTTTCTCACTCAGTTATTCTCACAAACATGCAGTTTCTCTAGTTATTTTTCTATCATCGCTGTGGTCTCTATGTCGTATACGTAGGCAGGTGTTACGCAAGAGTTAAGCCCCTTTTCTTTTAGCTTCCGGTACATTGATATTTCCAAATGTTATTGCGGTATTCGACAGAAACTCAACAACCCATAAATTATTTTAATGCAATTTCCTTTCCAATAACAAAGGTAAATAGTTAGTATTCGGTAACCTGGAAACCGTCACATTTGGTCGGAAAGATTGCATCTAATTTTGGTTTGACAATAAAATAACATCATACCTCATTCAAACTGGCAACAAGTTGGCAGAAGCAGCCGTGATAAAACACACGGGTGAATAACACGACAACGTATTGTTGATAGAGTGCGGTTGGACGTCTTTTTGTTCGTTTTTATTCGCGACGTCTGGCAATACGTTGCGGGTGGGAACAAAAACTGTATTACGCGGCGTCGTCGGAGAGTTGACGCTATTTGTGTGCATTTGTAAAACACATAAACGCTTACTGCAGCATTGCGTGCGTGGCAACATACGTATATTTCAAAGTTGTGCTTGGTGCACAAGGGTGAACGGGGAACTACTTTTTCAAAGGTGTTGGTCGCTATTCTTCGCCTTACCTGGCGGTGCTACTGTAAATTATGTTCTAACACACCCATTTTGTTTGACATTTGTGATCTAAATTTCTGCGATGAAACAGGATGGTCGAACCTGGGAAGAATCCCTCGGTTGCTTCTGTAAATGCATTCAATCTGCCTAAAACATATTTAGAATTGTAATTAATCAACATCGAATGATATAATGAATGTCTTCTTAAATGGTAGCATGCATGTAACAGAACGATATCATATGGTTCTTTATATATAGTTTTGTGTTTGAGTTTCGGAACTTTCCGACTTTGTGCACTGTAAGTTTGTCGAAGTCAGTAGACACCGAAACGTAAAACTAGAATGTCGTTTGTACGCACAGTTTTATATTGCGCAATAGTTCGTCACATGATTTTCAGAAAGAGCTAAAACTACGCGATTCGTTGACCCCCCCCCCAGTGCACTTCTTTGGTACAAATTAAAGAAACATGTCTACTTTTCATTGATGCAATTATCCTGAAATGTTTTCAATTTCGCAGCAATAGACGCCGCAATCGGAGCCACCAGGAGTCGCACTAAGACGACGCCATCTTGTTTGCATGCAACTCCACACCTTTTCCTGAAAAGAAAACAATTATTCACATTACGAGAAACAAGAGTGATCAACATGTTTCCAATTGCCAACCAATCGACACAATGTGGGAGATATAATTAAGCTATATAAACCGTCTGCGTACGTTAAAAGTTTATATGTTGCAGTGGGACCAAAAACAATGAATTTGGGTGTGACATAAGTTTCATTATTTGAAACACTATTAAAACACTGCAACATATACATATATATATATTAAATAATAGCTAGCATAGACAGAGAGGCACTTTGTGCTACAACAAAATCGCAAAGACAAGGCCAGGACAAGCCAATGCAAAGGCGAGACAGCTGTAATGAAAAGTTAGATCGACACATTTGTTAAAAATTGCATATATCAAGCTATTTTGGCAGTAAAATCATAAAGCGTCCATATATTTCCAATATTCCTCATCAAACCACCGAGTAACGCAAAGACAACGCAGAATCCGAAGGCTTCGGCCAATAAATCAGACCTTGTTTGACACAACTCGCTGTCGCTACTAATTTTTGTGACTGTGACCGCGTTGTTGACTCGTACATGTACGGAATAACTTGAACCGATAAGTTTATGTCAGTTGCACCGTTAGAATCGCCGTCGCTCGACATTGCGTCATCTAAATCTTGCTAAAAGTCAAGTACCTATGAACAGCCGTAGGCGAAATTGGTTTGTTTGGCCAAAATGATGTCACGCGGCCAGACATCTGCTGGCAAAAATCCACAAATTGGTTTCGGAAAGTTTCTTCGGGAATTTATGTATACCCCCCCCCCCGTTTTATGAGTAAATTAATGTAACTTTTTTATAATTTAATGATTGAATATGAATAAGGGGATACAGTTCTATCCACATCGAGTGAAAACAAGTTAACGTATCCGACCATTGCATATGATTTTAAATCTAATTGACGCACTTGCTACTGCTGAAACGACAAGTTTTTGTATTGCGCAGTAACTGTAATATTGGACGGCGGCCAACTTGGAACAATACTTCAACTTGTACTGCTGCTGCCGCCGCCGCCGCCGCCGCCGCCGCCGCCGCCTCCTCTGCCGACGCACTGGCTGCTGCCGAAACGACAGGTTGTTGCATTAATTGCGCAGTATGCCTAATTGTACTACTGGAATGCGGCCAACTTTGAATGAAAAACTGTAGTTAGAAGCGAGGTGTTTATTTCTTCGTCTCCTCGTTTAATGTAGCGATACATCGCTTTCAAGCTGTCATTGTCAATACGTGTTAGTATTATTCATAAGTAGAACAATTCTGGGAGAGTTATTTGAATCGGAACAGCTTTAGCACGTCAGTTACAGCGACGCACTGTCATTGCAGAGGACCAGGGTTCAAGTCCACCTACTGCTGTCAGTGGAGAGGACTAGGGTTCAAGTCCACCTACTGCTGTCAGTCGAGAAGACCAAAGTTCAAGTCCACCTACTGCTCCCAGTCGACAGGACCAGAGTTCAAGTCCACCTACTGCTCCCAGTCGACAGGACCAGAGTTCAAGTCCACCTACTGCTGTCAGTCGAGAGGACCAGGGTTCAAGTCCACCTACTTCTGTCAGTCGAGAGGACCAGGGTTCAAGTCCACCTACTGCTGTTTCGAAACTTGCGTAATTTCTTTCACCCCATGTTACACGTGCCTTTCTCAAATCACTGTACTCACAGGTTGATGTGTCATATTATTTCAAATCATTCCACACACAGGTTGATGTGTCATACTATCTCAAATCATTCTACACACAGGTTGATGTGTCATACTATCTCAAATAATTTTGCAAACAGGTTGATGTGTCATACTGTCTCAAATCATTCTACACACAGGTTGATGTGTCATACTATCTCAAATAATTCTTCACACAGGTTGATGTGTCATACTATATCAAATAATTTTTCACACAGGTTGATGTGTCATACTATCTCAAATCATTCTTCACACATGTTGATGTGTCATACTATCTCAAATCATTCTTCACACAGGTAGATGTGTCATACTATCTCAAATCATTCTTCAACACATGTTGATGTGTCATACTATCTCAAATCATTATTCACACAGGTTGATGTGTCATACTATCTCAAATCATTCTTCACACAGCTTGATGTGTCATACTATCTCAAATCATTCTTTACACAGGTTGATGTGTCATACTATCTCAAATAATTCTTCACACAGGTTGATGTGTCATACTATCTCAAATTATTCTGCACACAGGTTGATGTGTCATACTATCTTAAATCATTCTTAACACAGGTTGGTTTGTCATACTATCTCAAATCATTATACACACAGGTTGATGTGTCATACTATCTCAAATCATTCTTCACACAGGTTGATGTGTCATACTATCTCAAATCATTCTTCACACAGTTTGATGTATCATACTATCTCAAATAATTCTTCACACAGGTTGATGTGTCATACTATCTCAAATCATTATGCACACATGTTGATGTGTCATACTATCTCAAATCATTCTTCACACAGGTTGATGTGTCATACTATCTCAAATCATTCTTCACACAGGTTGATGTGTCATACTATCTCGAATTATTCTACACACAGGTTGATGTGTCATACTATCTAAAATCATTCTTCACACAGGTTGGTGTGTCATACTATCTCAAATTATTCTGCACACAGGTTGATGTGTCATACTATCTCAAATCATTCTGCACACAGTTTGATGTGTCGTACTATCTCAAATTATTCTTCACACAGGTTGATGTGTCATACTATCTCAAATCGTTATTCACACAGGTTGATGTGTCATACTATCTCAAACCATTCTGCACTCAGGTTGATGTGGCATACTATCTCAAATCATTCTGCACATAGCTTGATGTGTCATTCTATCTAAAATCATTCTTCACACAGGTTGATGTGTCATACTATCTCAAATCATTCTTCACACAGGTTGATGTGTCATACTATCTCAAATCATTCTTCACACAGGTTGATGTGTCATACTATCTCAAATCATTCTGCACATAGGTTGATGTGTCATACTATCTAAAATCATTCTTCACACAGGTTGATGTGTCATACTATCTAAAATCATTCTTCACACAGGTTGATGTGTCATACTATCTCAAATCATTCTTCACACAGGTTGATGTGTCATACTATCTCAAATCATTCTTCACACAGGTTGATGTATCATACTATCTCAAATCATTCTTCACACAGGTTGATGTGTCTTACTATCTGAAATAATTCTTCACACAGGTTGATGTGTCATAATCTCCATAATTTCTTTCCTCGTGAATATTGACTCAAAGAAGGAATTTAGAGGCTATTATTATTATTATTTTTTTTAGTTTTTATTATTGTTACTCTTTTTTTATTATTGTTCTTATTATTATTATTAGTAGTAGTAGTAGTAGTATTAGTATTAAACATTAATTATATAATAAACTTGATTATAACATGTTATTAGTACATACATTAACGAAACGAATATGAATAATAAAAAAATGCACGAGCAAATTACTCATGTGTCCTTATGTGTGTGTATATATATATATATATATATATATATATATATATATATATATATATATATATATATATATATATATTTATATATATATATATATATATATATATATATATATATATATATATATATATATATATATATATATATATATATATATATATATATATATATATATATATATATATATATATATATATATATATTTATATATATATATATATATATATATATATATATATATATATATATATATATATATATATATATATATATATATATATATATAATAATATATATATAATATTTTTTTTAATAATTATAAATATATATTTGGTTGTGCAAAGAAATTTGTTTACCCTAAATGTATGTAGAACGTTTCACCTAAAACCGGCACTATATTGTTGGCATCGCATGAACTCCGTTCCAATGCTATGTTGGAACTTGTTATTCTCCTCATGTTGATCCATCTATTAGCATACCTATCAAATCTCACGCCGTGAGACTCACGGTTTTGCATTAAATACCACGGTCTCACTGCAATTTTCATTTGTAAAGAATATTCAATAGAATGTCCCCTTTTACGAAATGAGACACATAATGTATTTTGTGTGTCGCAAACCAAGGCACAGTTAATTGTATCGCTAATATCCGCCTTTTGCCGAATAAGTGTGAAACGCTTTACACAGAGCAGGTGTTTAATTTATTGAAATGTGGATTTATTATTTTACTGTAAAATTATGTTAATTTCATTGGATATTCTTTGCGTTCGACGTTGATTCATTCATTTGTTGTTAATTTTATCATATACGTTTTTGATGATATACTGTTTTTGCGGGCGTGCGTGTGTGTGTGTGTGGGTGAGTGGGTGGTTATTTGTGTCTCTGTATTCCACTGTCTCGCTATCCCGATCATCCCATCTATCTTTCTTCTTGTTTGGCTTTTACATTGTATTTTGTTCCACTTCCGCTCTTCACGTCCAAATAAGCACACACGTTGTGATTTTCTGTAAACTTTTCAATCGGAAAGTCGTTATTCCGGTGACCTTGTGTCATTTGTATTGGAAGTTTGTAAACTACATGCGTACCATAAATCATATATTTCAAATTCTCCAACACATATCCATTTCTACTACGTGAATTAGTTATGTTGTCTGCCTACACTGGCCGTTTAAAATCGTGAAAGTTGGACATAATATATAGCAAAGGAAATAAGGATACATTCACTTGAAAGGGAGTACCATACGACATCTTTGTTCGTATAACCTTCCATCTATTGCCAGCTTCAAAAGTTTTGTCTTTCTCGTGATGTGCTCATGATGTGTTTTGATAGCCCCCACCATCATATGTATTTTTTCACGAACCTCTTCATTACCTATCGTTTCTGACAGCTTATTCGGTCCACGTTCATCCACCTCCACATATCAACACTTTTTAGTAATATGTTTCACATGAATATAACATCTTGCAACGAATTGGAAATGTGTCGGATTCTAACTACTTTGTGCCACATGTGTTTAAATGTATTATTAGTGCGCTGTGCGCACGAATAGTCAGCTTATAAAGTGTAGAAACGAAGAGGCGTTGTCATATGATATCATGTCCCATGTTGTTGCAATCAGTGGTGAAACTGGAGACCCTAAATAAATTAAATAAAACTATAAAATAAATAATATACATACTTTGCATAAAACTGCATAAATAAAACTATAAAATATAGATTATTTTAAAAGTAGATAGTGTAAATGAGCTGATTTAAACATAACAAATAAATAAACTCAGATCTTACACTTAAAGTACGTACATGAATAAAACATTACGAATAAGTCATTGGTATATAGCAATGTCATTAAACGTCTCAATCACGTCAATCACATGTCAGTTTAAAGAGATGAGTTTTAAGTGTCGCTGAAAGAGCTGAGAGTGTTCAGTTGTTTAATGTTCTCAGGCAAGTCGTTCCACAGTATGGCCGCGTGTCGGCTGAAACAACGTTCGCCATAAGTTGCAGTCCGTGGCACAGGTACGACGAGAAGTGACTTCTCCGTTGATCTTAAACTACGCGTTGGTTGATGTTTCTGCACAATGTCACTCATGTATGCCGGTGCCAATCCGTTGAGCAGTTTATACGTGAAGGTGTTAATCTTAAAGCGGAGCCGGTATTTCACCGGAAGCCAATGTAGCTCAAGTACCACAGGCTTTATGTGTTCGCTCTTGCGTGACCTGGTGATTAGGCAAGCAGCGCAGTTCTGTATACGCTGCAATCGTTCAATTAGCACCTGAGGCAAACCTTGCAGTAGCGCGTTTCCATAGTCCAGGCGAGATGTTACCAGTGCCTGGACTCTTATCTTACAGGCGTTATATGTGATGTATGTATTTGCCTGACTTTGTCAATATTTCGGATGTGGTAGAAACAGGACTCGGAGATCGCATTCACCTGTTTCTCCATCTACGAAACAGCATTGGACGATGACGTCATGTTTGACGGAATCCCGCTTCAAAGGTTTCTGCCAGTCACCCATGACGAGGTGAAGCGAATAATCACAAATTCGCCCAACAAGTCATGTGATTTAGACCCGATCCCTACGCGGCTTTTGAGGGAGTGTCTGGATAATTTTCGTGCCGTTGATTACAGCCATTATTAACAAATCGTTGGCAACGTCAGTGGTACCCGCATGTTTCAAACGTGCAGTTGTGAGACCATTGCTTAAAAGGCCGGGCCTCAATAAGGAAGTTCTGAATAATTATCGGCCTGTGTCAAACCTACCATACGTGTCAAAACTTCTAGAGAAAGTGGTTGAACACCGTTTAAAAGATCACCTGGACATCAACACTCTACACGATTTTCACCAATCAGAGTACCGAAATAATTATTCAACCGAGACAGCTCTTGTGAAAGTCCAGAAAGACATCGCAGAAGCTCTTGATAAAAAACGTGTAGCTGTCTTGGTCATACTTGATCTGTCCAGTGCGTTTGATGTTATCGACCATGGCATTAAGCTAACGCGTCTTCAACACTCAATTGTTGTGACTGCAGAAACCCTGGATTGGATGCGATCCTACATTAGCGGCAGAACGTAATGTGTCTCTGTCGGCCCCGCAACTTCGTTGAACGCACGTCTATGTTGCGACGTGCCACACGGATCTTTGTGAGACCGAAACTGTACTGCATATACCCTAAACCAATTGGTGATATAGTGAAGAAACATAATTTTCGCTACCATTGTTATGTAGATGACACACAAATATACTTGTCCATCAAGCCTGATGTGAACTGGGCCAGTGAAAGGTCAGCCATTGGAGCCTGTGTGGCGGATGTTGGCGGGTGGATTAATAGAAACATGCTATAACTGAACCAAGAAAACAGCTCATTGTGTTTTCGTCGAAACACCGAATTCGTCGGGTGAACGACTTGTCCCTCACGATCGGAGGCAGACTACTGCATGCTGTGCAGTCCGTGATAAATTTTGGAATTATTATGGACAGCGGGTTGACAACGGAGAAGCCGGTGACAATATTAACAACATACCTGGCAAAGCAACTGTTTAGTTATTATTAGTTAGTAGAAAAGTATTTGACGTTGGTTACAACTTACAGTTGTGTCACAGATTGTGAAGTGCAGCGCAGTTCATCGAAGTTCTCAGCCACAAGACTAGAACAGTGTTTATTTGAGGCGGCTGCTCATCGTGTATATACAGGATCCCAAGACACCTTTTCTGAATGACTGTCACTGTCATATAAGACGCCTACGTGAAACGGTTTGGCTGTCAGGGCGTAGCAGATGTGTCAAACCAAAGTGGTGTTTTTCTGCTACCAACATTGCATGACGTGTTAAAATAAATTTCATCTTCAAAGGAATGCCTCTTAACTCACGTCTTTCGACGACTGAAAAAGGATTGAAGTGAACTTTAAATGGACGTTTGCGAGTACATTATTTCATCAATCAATTTCTTGTATTTCTTGTAACATATCCAACAAGCCAAGTAAATGTTGATTTCTTTTGAACGACATGTAAAGTATCAATCGAAACAACCCACATGTCACAGTATAACTGGGAATGAGCATTCTATTCGCGTGAATTTGGCGGCCAAAATGAAAAAGTACAGCGTGAACAACAAGCAGTGGCTGTGTTTGCAGCGCGCTGTCCTACGAAGAATAGTTGAATATGCGATGGACACTGGGCGGAGATGATTTGAGAACTGCGAAATCACAAACAAAATTATGTCAAGCTGAAATGTACATGTGTGTAAAATGTAGACCACGTAAGACAAGTGTAGGATTACCAATGTTTCAATCGTTGAACGTTAAGGCAATATAGATTGCGGTGTCGACTGATTACTAACACATATTCAATGAAAAACATCGCAATGTCATAAAACATAAGCACATAAATATGACGGTAATCATGTTACATAATTGCAACACTCATTCTGCCATTTGGGATGACATTCACTCTGTAATTCAGAGTTAATTGATTTTGCAATTCCTAAATAGATTTTGGCATTTCGAGCATGCAAATTCAATGCATTTACAGAGGCTGTCGAATGATGCTTCAAAAATGGAATATTCTTGTTTCATCGCAGGAACCTAGATAGCAAATGTCAAGCGAGACGGTTGTGTCTGAACATAAACCTCCATTGCACCGCCAGTTACAGAATAGTGACCAGCACGCCTGAACAATAGCTCCCCTTTCACTCTTGCGCACCAAACACAACTACTTAATAACATTTATTTTCCAACACATGCAATGCTGCAGTCAGTTTCAATAAATGTCATACAGTTGCACACAAAAAGCGTCGCCTATCCTACGCCGCCAACACGACCGATTCAAGCGATGTCGTCAGCCGCGATATGTGTTTTTGTTCTCAACCGCTTCGTCAGACGAAGAGGCGTCGACCCTCTACGAACAATACGTCCTCGTGTTGTTGGCCCATCTGTTTTCACGCGGCAGCTTATGCCAAATTATTGCCATTTTCAATCGGGTGTGACGCTGCTGGACGAGCACTGCGGGCTTGAAGTCTACCACGCCTTCGCCACAACAATTCATCGGGCGCGCATATTAGTCGGAACCAGCCCGGAACCAGATGATGTCACTGGAATGTATAGGTAGATAATGTCATAATGCAACTTTCCACCAAATGGGAAACAATTAAACGTTGATTAAGGGTTTGGGGCTCGCGGAACGATGACAGATTGACGATCGGCGGCCAATAATACTGGCAATCACTGATTGGGATGTGTATTGGTGTACACTGGTATACTAGGTAATTGTTGAAGGACATTGACACTTTTCCTTGGGGAACAGTGATGCGGCATTCTTATCTCATCGACTTCCCTCTACCATAAATGCTCCCATATCCGCTACATATCTCACTCTCTTCTCCCGGACCACCACATCTGCTAGGGCTCTCTGTGAAATGTTTCTCTGTGATACTGTACGTTTCTCAGTTGGTTTTTCATCAACAGCAGTCAAGCTTACCTCATCCACCTGTCTACTTCCCTAGTCATCATCCATTCATCATCCGCTATGGACCTGCGCTTTATCTGTTGTACTATCTGTTGTGGCTCACATACATTTTTCGGCAAGAGAATGTCCTCAAGATCGCAAAGACATGAACTGCATCGTTGTGAGAGTACAAGTACCTACGAATCTCAACGAGATAGTAGTTCTGGAGCAGCTGAAAACATAAAACGGTCACATCTACTGGTACCTCCTTCCACTGCAACGAGTCTTTGATGACACAGTTTATGCTCTCCGAGATGGTGTTGGTAATACCAGAGTACGGGGCACACCAGATTACGGGTCATACCAGAGTACGGGTCATACCAGAGTACGGGTCACACCAGAGTACGGGTCATACCAGAGTACGGGTCATACCAGAGTACGGGTCACACCAGAGTACGGGTCACTCCAGAGTACGGGTCACACCAGAGTACGGGTCACACCAGAGTACGGGTCACACCAGAGTACGGGTCACACCAGAGTACGGGTCACACCAGAGTACGGGTCACACCAGAGTACGGGTCACACCAGAGTACGGGTCACACCAGAGTACGGGTCACACCAGAGTACGGGTCACACCAGAGTACGGGTCATACCAGAGTTCGGGTCATACCAGAGTACGGGTCACACCAGAGTACGGGTCATACCAGAGTACGGGTCACACCAGAGGACGGGTCATACCAGAGTACGGGTCATACATATCCAGTGGGACCAACACAAACTTGGCAGAATGACGAAGTATATCTGGTTTCATCTCCTTGCTGAAGTAGTTTACCGTAACCTGACTCCACGTGCCTGAAATCTCCTCTACTTTACTCTCCAGTTCCTTCTCTGAATCACTCCTGAAAATTCTCATGATATCTTGCTTGCACAGTGATGTCATCTGGCAAGCCCCGTGCTTCTTAAGCCAGAACTTAAGGTCATGTGCGATGTGTTTCCAACAACGAAGGACATGAGCCTGGGGAAACACCTTCTGGATAGCATTGGTGATACCTAGCTCTCTGTCTGTGACAATCTTCAAGTTCTTTCTACCGAGGTTGGGAATTTGTTCAACTGCTTAAAGAAACGCTCGTGGACCTTCTTAAACTTTCGGTCATTAATGAGAAAAGCCACAGGAATGACTGACTGACACCAGAACAGAAACGTAGAAGTCTCTAAGCTTGAAGTTGGTGTCATATCCCAGCAACGTCCCTGGTTTGGTCCTTGGTAGATGATAGGCCAGTTGCAGTAGGTCATAGATGTCATCCTTGCCGAGCCGTTTAGCATCACTGACCTTCTGAATAGATCTGCAATATGAAATTTCCATTGATATTCCTAGTATACAGCTGTTTATTACAAAAGTATTGAAAATATAAACATATATGCCAAAAAAATACTGTGAATTGTCTATCAGAATATGTTTATATTTTTGTTCACAATGACGCGGGGAGCGGATTATCCTAACATAAAAGTATTTCTAATTCCGTAAATGGCAGTAGACCGGCAATGATTGTGTCCAGTTATAATACAATATATTATTTAGTGTATTCTATCTCAAACTGCTCACCCAAAAAACATGATCTCACAATCTATTCGTGCAAAAATATTTGTATCTGACATATAATCTGGTAAACAGGCAGTAATCTGGTGATAACAGATCACGCTTACATGCTGTGAAAGCAGATTCACAAGTCAGACAATGATTCCGTAATCTGATCATTATAGAGCACATTTCCAAAGAACTGTTGTGAAAGTGAATTCACAGGTCAGACAACGAATCCGAAAAATTTATTCAGTATAATTAAAGGCAAATCTTGGGTTATAGAAATAGTATCATACATCGGTGAAAAGACTGGCAAGGCTTACAACATGACATTATACATGATTACAGATTGAACGGTTATTCATCCAAAGAGGTACACATAAAAGCTTATTCTTATTGGTTATTCATTCATGATGGCAAATGTGACAAATTCTGAGTGTACATACAGCTATGTAAGTGTGCAAATAATAATGTTTTATGTACATTGCAAACCCGTGTAAGCTGTGAGTGTAGATTTAGTTTTTTTTTTACTAAATCAGGTGCATTATTGATTGTATGTGACAAGGTGTATCTGAGATCTCGTTTCGCAAATTCGTGTTGATTGTGTATATGTTGTATTGTCCACGTGTATTAAAATTGTGAATGCTGTTGTTCTGATGAAGCGGTAAGTTTTGAAGGTAAGCAGGAAGTTTCTTATGCGCGATTTTATATACAGGTTTAGTTCTTGTAATTTTAATATGCGTTCTATTTTTAATAATTTAAGATTTTTATACAGTGGTTCTTATCCAGAGCGACTTACAACAAATGCATTCAACCTAAGTTGGTAAAATAACAACAGGTTGAAATAACTACAGGTCACAGCGACCTGATAGGTCATAGCGAAATGATACCAAGCAAGTCTTTTCACAAAAATAGGCGCTAACAACCATTACAGTGCTTGAAAAGAGGAGTTTTAAAGAATTTTTTTTACCAATATTTTTAGGGGACCCCCAAGAGTCAGTGGTCATTTCAAACACTGCGCTGCATGTAGCTTGATGATCATGTGACTTAATTGTGTGACCGAAATTATTAAATTCTGCAAAGGCACGGAATAAAAGCCGGTTGGCGGACTTGCACCGGGGAGCGGACTAGTCCCGGTCTCCCCTTCGTGTTCCTTTACCGTAAAATTTGCCAGGGAAACAGGGGGGTATAAGACCCCCCATGGCCTGGGTCCGCTACTGGCTACGTAAGTGTGCAAATAATAATGTTTTACGTACATTGCAAACCCGTGTAAGCTGTGAGTGTAGATATTTTTTGGACTAAATCAGGTGCATTATTGATTGCATGTGGCAAGGTGTATGTGAGACTTTGTTTCGCCAATTCGTGTTGAACTATGATTGTGTATATGTTGTATTGCCCACGTGTGTTAACATTGTGAATGAAGTTGCTCTGACGAAGCTGTAAGTTATGAAAGTAAACGGGAAGTTTGTTATGTGCGAATTTATAATACAGTTTTTGTTCTTGTAATTTTAATATGCGTTCTATTTTTAATAATTTAAGATTTTTAAACAGTGGTTCAGTGTGAGCGTTATATTTGCTTACACTAATAATTCGGACAAGTTTCTTTTGACGTTTCTTAATTCTATGATATTGGTAGCCCCCAAGTGGTTACGCCATAGTTTAAGTGGCAGTATCAGTGAATTGTACAATATGATCTTTATATTCACAGGTAACAACCGTCTTAGTCTATTTAGAACATATAACGTCCTTGAACACCTTTATGACATTTTGCCAATGTGACTTTTCCAGTTCTTTCAAATGTATTCTAAGATAATTAAATTCTCTGAATCTCTCAATCTATAATTAGTAGTGGGGAAGGCACACTTTTTCTTCTGGCTCTTATAAAAGGCATGTACGTAGTATTGTTTAGGTTAAGATAATTTTTTTATAGTTTTAGCCAATCACTGATTTTGTTCAATTCTGTATTTATAACCAATTCTACGTTTCCAATTTGTTAAAACGTGGAAAATTAGTCAATGGTACTTGAGAGGGTAGTACCATCGGCATACATTATGAAATTAAACTTTTGACTGGCCATGTCAAAGTCATTAATGTATAAAAAAAATAAACAATAATGGGCCTAGAATCGAACCTTGAGATACGCTTGTTGAAATATCAAGCATTTCTGATTTAACATCCTTTATTTGAACTTTGTTTTCTATTTGTTAGATAATTTCTAATTAAACTTAAACCTACTCCTTTTACGTCATACTATTCTAATGTATCTAGTAATATCTTAAGATTCATGGTATCAAATGCTTTAGAAAGGTCCAAATAAATATATATATATATAAGAATTTAATTTTTACCATTATTCTATCTGTTCATTTAGGGGCAGCCAATACACTGGTATTCACACAAGAGATTTTGCGTTTTAAAAAAGCAATATAGCTGGGTGTAAATAATTGTTTCAACTACTTTTGACATAACTGGTAAAAGCTATATTGGTCTGTAATTGCAAACATGGGTAGTGTCTCCTTTTTCAAAAATTGGAATTACTTTAGTGATTTTAAGTTTATCGGGGAATATACATGTAGATAATATTTGGCTTGTAATTAGTGTTAATGATTTTATCACCACAAGTTTGTTTAACTAATTTTAGTAATTGTGAACAAATAACATTATATCTACAATTTATTTTTAGTTGCATGTTATATATTGTTTTATAAATCGTTTCTTCATCAATACATTCACAATTAAGTGAATTGCTATAGTGAATTGCTATACTGCTCATTCAAATAGTATCTGAACGTTTTATTTATAGGATTACTGATTTGTATGGCTAGATTTGGGCCAATATTGGTAAAGAAGGTATCAAATGTGCTTGCAATAACCGTCTTGTTTATTATGGTTTCTTCGTTATATATAACGGATTTTTTATTTTGTATGTTATTTTAATATGTTTTGGTGATGGTTCGTTGTAGGAGCTGTATTTAGAAAGGTAAAATATGGCTGATGGTCCGATAATTGTTTCGTTAGAATACCTGGTTTCGGTGTTACTGAAGAATCGGTTAATTTATAAAACAGGTTATCTATTAGAGTTCCAATATTATTTGAAATTTGTGTAAGGAGTTTGATATGGAGGTAAAAGCTATGAGATATTAATAGATAACAAAATCACCAAAAACCTCTTTCTCATTTATTTTAAGAATGTTGATATTGAAATCACCAAAAATAATGACGTCACATTTTGTTTTATCAAAGGATAAGGTAATTGGGGTGAATTCGCAAAACTTTAATTTTTTATTTTTACTGAGATCTCTTTGAGGTCGTAAATATTCCCAATTATGATATATTGTAAGAGCCAACGACCAGTTATTTTGATAAATTGTCCTTCCCATTGTTTAAACTTATCTAGAGTAAAAATTACTGTAAAGTTGAATTTGTTTTTTATATAAATGACTAGTCCACCGTTACTGCTACAGGTTTTGCCTTGTGTAATGCAATGATATGCTTCGATTTGTAGATGTGATAAACCATCGTTATCTGAAAGCCATCTTTCCTGTAAGCATATTAAACTAAATAAAAAAAATTATCTGGTTAAATTCCTCTACGAAAGCTTCAATTTCGCTGAATTTTGCATTAATAGATTATCTATTTGGACTTATTATACTACTTTTTTATCTGTCTGCTAGTCATTTTAAATTGTCAAGATCGTAACATGAGTGTTTACGTATTGGTTGAATATCGTGATCTGTTGCCTCATTTAGCTGTAATATATTAAATAAAGAATTCACGTTTGCACCTCCTTGAAACCGGGGAAATGATTCGTTAGCTAACATTCTATAAATTAATAATTATGGTTGAAAAATATGCAGTGATAATCGACTGTCTACTATGAACGAAAAGCCTTATTTCACCAGAGTGATCCGAAGTTAGCATTCTCCATTTTGTGTAGCATGTCACCACATCTGCACCATTCATGTATGTGCAGCAATAAAAATAAACAAAAACGAGATATATAGAAAAAACAAAAACATTATAAATGAAACGTACCGTGACCGGACGTAACCAGGCCGGTCTTCCCATTGGCATGACATCATGAAAATACTGCAAATAAGTATTTTGCATTATAAATTATGTTAAGTCTAAGATACATGTGAAAATAAATATACGGTACCGGTGAGAAAAAACAGGAAAAAAAGAAAAAACCTGCAAATGAATTTGCATAATCCCATCTTACGAAAAATCAAATGCACTATTTCGCACAGGTGATACTTGCGGAATAAATATTAATTAACCATTAAATCATTAATAATGATAATAATATTACTTAACAATGGACTACGCAAATACGCTGCATCAAGTTCGACGCAACAACTCATAAATGGTGTATCAAAGAGTTACTTTACACATTGTCCATGTAAGTCAGTCAGCGATTGTTTTTTCCCGCTTCAACAACTGCTCGTTTTGCGGTCAAGTCTTCATTTATGAAGATAACATTGTCTTTGCTGTTGTGCCGCTTCAGTTAAGCGCGCGCTCTGAAAATCTCGTCTCTTTTTCTCATTTACTTTCTGTAACATGAGTTAATTTGTGGTTTCACACTCTGCCTCGGGAATGCCCTGGAAGCGGAGGTTGGGACGACGAGAGTACTGCTCTCGCTTGTCCGCCTCCGCCTCTGAAACGTCCAACCTCTCTTCTAGGACGTTAATTCGTTCGTCTTTCATTTCCAGCAGTTGTTTCATGTTAGACATCTGGTGCCCCCTGACTGCAACCATCGTCTTGATCAGTAGTGGCGCGATTTGCTCCATCACGTCAAGAACAAGAGTTTCGGGCTCAACGACACTGGTAGACATGCCGCGAGTCCGATCTCCCTTCGCCGGCTTTGCATTACCCCGCGACAACTTTAATTGTTCCATTTCAGCCGTGAAGCGTGTCTGTATTATGTCGCTTATCGCGTCTTCCGACATAGTGGAATAGGTGCGACAGACTTCAGGTGCAAAACAGTGTGTGATGTCTGGCGCTCAGTGAAGCGTGACTGGAATCTAGGCGTGGCGTGAGCGACAATGCAGTTTTTATGGATCCTTTGAAACTTTCCTCCCTTTACACCGCCAAAGCTTATCGCACAACATCAAAATTAGCCGACCTCACAAATTACAGCATCACTGTCACAATAACTCTCAATTCAGACCTCCATACCTCCCGCCTCTGACACACCAACTGGTGAAGACCGGCCCCGCTCGTCAACCTGTCACTTGACCATGCCACGTCATGTCAACCTATGCATAAGTAAACAATATGAGGGAGGCTCAATATAAAATTACGTGTCAAGTTCAGAATCTAACATAAATAATTATTAAATATTTTTTTTTGTAATTCACTCATAAAAATGTAATAGCCGCAACAACAAAGAGCCGCTCATAAAAAAGCATGAAGTTTGTTTTAGTGTTAATAATGGCGCGTTCATTGTCTAAATTACCTACATTGAAGACTTTTTTTAAACATGCCATATAGTGTAATATCAATATTTTAATAAATATTTAATTTCCTACAACACGTTTGTAATATAACACCATATTCAATACGTGGAATGAAAGTTTTATTGGCCAATAGTTTATTGGAAAAGGGTGAACAGAAGTGTAATAGTTACCTATGATAAATATGTATAATAAATTATAATATATAGTCATAGACATAATATACACAATGTTGTACTAATATAATAATATACATAATAATATACATACTGATTGTACCATTTCCGATTTACTCCATTTTAATAATATATAAAATATTTAATATACCAGTACACATCCCAAGCCGCAATTATCAGAATTATGGCAGTTGATGGTGTATTAACAGTAACCCACTATTGTAGGCCGCCCATTAGGTGTTTGTTCGATAGACGGAACAGCCAAAACATGGCCGCCGATCGTCAATCAGTCCGGGTTCCGCGAGCCCAAAACATACCTCAATCAACTTGTAATTGCTTCCCATTTGGTTAGAATCTGCATTATGACATTATCTATCTACACATTCCAGTGACATCATTATATAGAGCACGCAATCCACGCTATTCGCCATTCCATCTCGTTCCGGGCTGGCTCCGAGATCGCAGATAGCGAAACGATGATTGGAAAGGAGGCGATGAGGCCAAGCTCGTTTGTGTGGAAGAAACGCGTAGTCAAAAGGTGCAACGTGAAAAAAGATAGGCGACCCCTTTGCATTCCCGAATCAGATTCCCTTAATGTGTCGGCTGATTCTTTTTGCATAGACCAAGGGGAAGATCCCACCTCAAAAGCATGCTTCGCTAAAGCACAAGGTCCTCGATTAGGAGAATCGAAATCGAGTTATTTCTTCATGAAGACGGGTCTTTTAGAGTGGTCTCAGTTAGTGGTCCCATCGGTGTGTAGTAAGCAGATTCTGCGAGTAGGTCATGAAGCCGTTTTAGCCGGATGTTAAGAGGACCGCCAATCGAATTCTTAGGAATTTCGTTTGGCCGCGAATATTTGGTGACGTCACTCGGTTCTATCAATCATGTGACATGTGTCGAAGGACAGTCAACAGAGGGAGTGTGAAAGCTGCACCGTTACAGCAGATGTCGTTAGTGGGAATTCCTTTCGAGAAGGTAACTAGCGATTTCATAGGCCCTTTATCTCCCCCTACGGATAAACACCATAGGTGGGTGTTAACATTGGTATATTTCGCTACTCGGTATCCGGAAGTGATCCATTTGTCCTCCACGACCACTGAAATAGTTGCTGAAGGATTACTGTCTTCACGTGCGTAGGTTTTCCTAGGGAAATTTCGAGCAACAATGGACCCCAGTTTGTATCTGGAGTGTTGAAGGAAGTTGCCCTATTGATGTCTATACATCAGGTCCATTCTTTTCCTTACCACCTGATGGCCAGTGGCTTGGTAGAAAGATTTAACGGGACGCTGAAGAATATGCGTAGAACGATCCCGACATTTGGATCGTTTTGTTGAACCGTTTCTTTTTGCCTATCATGAAACTCCGCAAGAGAGTACTTACTGTTGAAAGTATCGACGTTTACACCACATTCACGCAGAAGTAAAACATCACAGTAGACCGAGATGTCAATATAAACAAATGTATTAGAACAGACGACTGCTCTACACGAAAGGCAGCATGGCAAGTGCAACGTAAGAACAGGCAAATACTACAGCACTTCACTAAGCATTACGTCGCTAAGCAGTACGCATGACTGAGCACAACCAGGTAAACAATAACAGCAGGCACTGATGCACTTATCAGTAGTGCTGTTGCACTGTCAATAAACTCAGGTACAAAAATGCATATTTCAACACTCCTCAATTGTGTGGCTAAGTGTCAAGTCCCATTTTAGCACGTAACAGTTCATATCGATTGCGAGCCAATGGTTTAGTTAGAATGTCGGCCACCATGTCAGCAGTGTTACAATACTCCAACTTGATGACGCCGTTGAGTACTTTCTCTCGCGTGAAGTGGTACTTGACTCCGATGTGCTTTGTTCTCGGATGATGCACTGCATTTTGGGAAATATGGATGGCCGATTGGTTGTCCTCGTAGATGACCATTGTCTCGGGTTTTCCTTGCTTCAGGCTTAGCAGCATCTCACGGAACCAGATGCACTGTTGAGCAGTATAAAACAGAGCGACGTACTCTGCTTCAGCAGTTGACTGTGCGACCACCGACTGTTTTTTTACTGCGCCAACTTATCGCTGCTCCGTTCTTCAAAAACACAAAACCAGAAGTCGATTTCCGGACATTGCCGTCAGCAGCATAATCCGCGTCAGAATAAGCAACAAGTGACGAGTCTTGTTCTGTCGTGTACAGTAGCCCAACGCCCTTCGTTCCCTGCACGTAACGAAGAATGCGCTTCACTAACTTCCAGTGTTCGACTGTTGGTTGGGCACTGAACTGAGCCATCTTGTGGACAGATTGTGAAATGTCTGGTCTGGTCACATTGGCTAAGAACAATAGGCTTCCGATCGCCGACTGATAGAGCTTGGCATCTAACTGGGTCGAATATCCTGTTGCTTTCACAGGACGCGCATTGGTCTCCATGGGTGTGCTGACAGGGGAGCACGTCTCCATTTTGAATTTGGTCAGATTGTACTCGGCGTACTTTTCCTGTCCCAACCAGAATACACCATCAGACTGATGAATGCGCACCCCGAGGAAGTGACGGAGTTTGCCCATGTCTTTCACCTTGAACTTCTTTGCAAAGAGCTCCTTCGTTTTCTGGACTCCTTGGATCTCTTTGGATGCTATGAGATTGTCGTCGACGTAGATCGCCACAAAAACCAAACTCCCGCATATTTTACCGATGTAGAGACACTGATCGGCAGCAGACTGAACAAACTGCATGTCGACCAGCTGCTCATGTAGCACTTCATTCCAGCAAAGTGGAAAATGTTTCAAGCCGTACAGAGAGCGCTTGAGTTTACACACGAGGTTTTGCTGACCGGGAGACGCGAAGCTTTCTGGCTGCTTCATGTATATTTCCTCATCCAGCCAGCCATTGAGGAATGCGGTCTCGATGTCCATTTGGTGGATTTCCATGTCGTGTTGCGCAGCCAGACTGATGATAGTGCGGACTGATTCCCATCGGACGACTTGCGAGAATGTTTGGTTATAATCCTCACCAAAGACTTGTGTGAAGCCTTGAGCCACGAACCGCGCCTTGTACCTCTCGACTGCGCCCGACTCGTCGTGCTTTGCTTTGAACACCCACCGGCTTCCAACCAGCTTCTTATCCGGAGGGAGTGGCACTAACTCCCAGGTGCCGCGGTCCATGAGTGACTTGTACTCAATCTGTGCAGCCGCCTTCCACTCGTCTGCTTGCTGCGACTTCATTGCCTCTTTCCAGCTGCTAGGATCTTGAACTTGAACGTCTGCCTCTAGAGCTTGAGCCAAAAGTCCCGCGTCACTGTATCTTACGGGAGGAACACCTGCATTCGCTCTAGTCGTTCTGCGAAATGCAACTGCGTCTCCTTCTGTATCCTCGGCGCCTGATGCGTCGCTAGCTTCACTGTTTGTGGCTGAGTTATACGTTTTGTCAGGCAGATTCTCCTCTGCTTCATCAACGACTGCTTCATCAACGACTGCGCCATCGCCCAGCTCCAGCTCTACAGTCTATGTTGGTCGCTGTAATTGAAATTCTCCTTCTCGACCAAGAGCAGACTCGTTGAAGGTGACATTACGTCGAACTAACAACTTCTTCTGAGCGATGTTGTAGATACGATATGCTTTCGAGCATGTGCTGTAGCCGAGAAACATGCACTTTTCGATCTTGCTGTCCAGCTTGTGCCGTTTTGCCTTGGAAATATATGCATAGGCAGGACATCCAAACGTGCGCAAATGCTTCACTGAGGGCTTGTGTCCCCACCAGGCCTCGAACGGTGTCATGTTCCGCAGCGAGGACGTTGGACTGCGGTTCCGGACGTAAGCTGCATTCGCAATGGCTTCAGCCGAGAACGTCTTTGAAACATTGGCCGCAGCAATCATCGCATGGGCCTTCTCGATTAGAGTCCTGTTCATACGTTCAGCGACACCATTTTGCTGCGGAGAGTCGGCGGTAGTGAGCTGATGATGAATTCCGCGACGCTTCAAGTACTGCTGGAACTCGTTGGAGAGGAATTCACCACCGCAATCCGATCTGAGCGCCTTAAGCTGAAGCGCACCCAGACAAATCTTGAACAAGCATCCGTAAAAGTTACGAAATAACATTTGCCGCCTAACGAAACCGGGTTGATTGGGCAACAAACGTCTGCGTGTATTAAATCCAAGATGTCAGCCGAATGAGTGTCAGATATCTTCGGATACGATTGTTGGTGTGCCTTGGCTTGAGCACACGGTTCACAAAAGGTCAACATCTGAGTTGAAACAGCCATGTCCTTGATAAGGTCAGAGTTCATCAGCTTCGTCATGTTCGGCTTGCCCAAGTGGCCAAATCGACAATGCCACGTGTCAGCTGAGATACCCGCAACCAAACAATTCTGGGTGCTGGAAGCTGTGGACGAGTCTCCTTCTGTGAACTCGACATACTGACTGCCACACGGTGCCTGTACAGTGCAGTTGAGAGTAATGACGCCGTCTTTGAGCGAGCCCATACCAAGTAGTCTGTTCTCACAGTCGATGATTTTGGCGCCATTGCGCCCGAAAGTCACCGACTTCGTTCCGTCAGCAGTGACAGTTTTGACCGAGAAAAACAAGCACGACAAATCAGGAACGAACAGGCAGCTACGCATGTCCGCGGTGTGGATCATTTCATCGTCAAACTACAATTTCACCGCAAGTGTTCCAATTCCGTGTGCAAACACTCTGTGTCCATTTCCGAGAACAACAACTTCAGGGGGATTCACAACTTTAAAGTTCGTTAGCCAATCTTTGTTGTAGGTCATGTGACTCGTGGCACCAGAGTCCATGATTACATGTTTGTCGTAAGAAGACTCACACAGAATTGCCGATGCCAGAAACGTGGAGTGAGCGGCATGATGGGACCATTTAGTTTGGTTCTCATCTGGACTCGGACAGTCCTTCATCATGTGCCCTATACCTCCACAGCGGAAACACTTCCAACCAGATGAGCCACTTTGAGCACCTTCGCGCCTATTGCCGCCAAATTTTCCCCAACAATGGCCGAGAATAGTAATAGGTGTGTGGCACGTCAAATAACCCATTGCCACAAATGGCCACAAATGTTTCTGCTCACAGCGACTGTAATGAAACAACAAACGCGGCATTACAACCGCTCTAATACATTATCACGTTTAGAAAGTACTTGATATATCAATAACAATTAGTTGTATCCAGTCTTTAGATGAATAGCAATGTATAATGACAATACAAAGTTACCCAGTACTGCCACGCCCAGCACACCAATTGCCGCCACGCCCTTAGCTGAATGGTAAAGTGGCGGCTTCCAAAACATTCAACTTAACATAAAGTTCACAACTTCTTCTAATAATTTATAAATAAAGTCGTCGTCTTCTCCGGCCCAGGGCGAACTGCACAGACTACTTTCTAAAACTGGCTCAGATTGTTAAACTGGGAGTGACACTGGGCATAGCGCCCCCTAGTGACTAACCTAACAAATATATATTAACAGCTAAATCCACCAGGGTTACACACTGCCATCACTCCTGACTGCATGCATGTCACGCCGTCACGTCCGCTGCCAGCACGCATGACTGCATACGTGTGACCGTCACGTTCGCTGTCATCTCGCGCGACTGCTCCGAGTGACGCCCAGTCGTTCGTCACCACGTTCATTGCTGCTTCGCTTGGTGGACAAGCCGACCCGATCCGACAGTAAGTTTCGGACCATCTGTTGAGGTACTGTAGTGGAACACACCCCGATATATCCTCACTGTGATAATATATGAGTGCATTCTTCCGTGGATTCCTGGAACTGCGACATATCGTTGACGTATCATAACTTGATACGAACTACCCCCTGATACAAAATTCGCACTGCCAAGTGATGTATTACTATACGTCATTATGCGTTTACTTTAACACACACGCACACAGGCACACACAGGCACACACGCACGCACGCACGCACGCACGCACGCACGCACGCACGCACGCACACACACACACACACACACGCACACGCGCACGCGCGCACACACACACACACACACACACACACACACACACACACACACATACACACACACTCACGCACACATAAACAGTATATCATCAACACATATATGAGAAAATAAACAACAAATGAATGAGTCAACATTTAACGCAAAAAAATACCGAGGGAAATTCACCTAATTTTACCCTAAAATAATAAATCCGTATTTCAATAAATTAAACACCTGCTCTGTGTGCAGCCTACGGGCATACCGTTGTTGTGTGCGATTCGATGCAAATCAACTTAAAATTATATATAATGGAGTTATGCTCGTAACTCATTCATTATTAGATGTGGCATATGTGGCACTTACCAGATTGGATAGAGAAATAAGACAAAATGACCCCTTAAGCAAATACATAGCTGCCAACCCGTGCTGGGTTCTTAGGATAATTTGAAGATCTGTCAAGACACTCTTTATTCCAACAATTAAGAAAAGCTAATCTTCAACACGCGCATACACTGCTCTCCAACAGGAATTCCCATTGGTTGATGCTCAGCTGTTTACCAATCACTGTCCGCGTTTCACACTTAGGGTACATTTTTTTCTTTGCACAACCAAATATATATATTAAAAATAATGATTGAAAAAAAAATTATATATATATATAATATATGTATATATATGTATATATATATATGTATATATATATATATATATATATATATATATATATATATATATATATATATATATATATATATATATATATATACATATATATATATATATATATATATATATATATATATATATATATATATATAATATATGTATATATATATGTATATATATATATGTATATATATATATATATATATATATATATATATACATATTTATATATATACATATATATATATACGTATATATATACATATATATACATATATATATATATATATATATATATATATATATATATATATATATATATATATAACGACACATGAGTAATGAGTAATGTTTAATAATATTAATGCTACTACTACTACTATTACTAATAATAATAAGAACAATAATAAAAAACAGTAACAATAATAAAACGAACAAGAGCAATATTGATAATGCACTGTAATAACCTCTAAATTCATTCATTGAGTCAAGATTCACGAGGAAAGAACTATTAGACACTGCAACATTGATAGATTTTAAATAATAGCAGGCGTAGATTGAAAGGCACTGTGTACACTGTACTACGATAACATCGCAAAGCCAAGGCCAGGGCAAGCCAATGCAAAGACGAGACAGCTCTACTCAAAAGTTAGTTCGACACATTTGTTAAAAATTGCATATATCAAGCTATGTTGGCAGTAAAATCATACAGTGTCCACTTGTTTCCCCGCGTGTTCCAATATTCCTAATCAAACCATCGAGTAACGCAAAGACAAAGTAGGCCGTTGGTCCAACTTCCAAGCCTAGGGTTAGGCTAAGCTCGACGACTGTGTCTACTAGCTTGTGTAAACTAAAGATGACATTTAAAAACAGTTTGATCTACAAATATGCATGGTACTACAAAAACAACACTATTGTTTGTATGAACTAAACATGACATTTAAAAACAGTTTGATTAAAACATACGCATGGTACTTCCAAAACAACACTATTGTAAATACATTTACATTGATATTGTATTTGATCCCGGGCATTTGTTTACTGCGGCAAGCATCCGAAGGCTTCGGCCAATAAATCAGACCTTGTTTGACACAACTCGCTGTTGCTACAAACTTCGTTTTTATGACAGTAATCGCGTTGTTGACTCGCACATGTACGGAATGACTTGAACCTATAAGTTTATGGCAGTTGCACCGTCAGAATCGCCGTCGCTCGACATTTCGCGTGATCTAAATCTTGCTAAAAGTTAAATGCCTAGGAACCGACGTAGACGAAGTTGGTTTGTTTTGTCAAAATGATGATGTCACGCTGCCTGACATCTACCGAAAAAATCCACAAACTGGTTTCGTAAAGTGCCTTCAGTAATTTAGGCATATCTGCTGCTGCTACTGCTACTGCTTCTACTACTGATACTACTGATAAATAGGGTATATAAAAATAGCAGACGGCGATGGCGAGTACGTCGAATGTCGACAGACTGTGTTTAAAATGCATGTGGCTTAAGTTTCCTTCAATGTTTTAGAAGCTATGACAACACGAGTTCCCATCGTGGTGCAGCTCACTGTTTGTCGATTAACTGGGAAAGGTTCAATGTGGCGCATGGTTTAAGACAAACCAATTTGGCACATTTAATTACCCATGAAATCACGACTCCACAAATAAACACAATAATATATGTCCACGTATGCAATAGCAGCTACCCGAAATAACCCGTAGCGCCTCTGGTGGAAACCAGTGCATATGTACAACAATCCACATCAAAGCGAGTCCTATGTTAGTCCGTAGACATATAACGAGTTACCGAGTCAATAAAGAATACGCCGTGTTAAAAATTATGCTTATTCATATCAAACAGAACACACAACATTAATCATTTCTAACGCGATGGAGCAATCGTTGGCATAATTTCCTGTAGATACGCGATTGCTTCGGAGAATGACAAAACAATCGCGACAAAGTGCAAGGTGTTAACGTTGTTCAAATTATGTCAGCTACTCATGTATATAAATAGTATTCCACGATACGTAAATAGTTTTTTTTCGTTTTGACGCAGGACTGCGTCAGCTCTAGACATGCTTGTCACAATGCGGCTAGCTGCGCTCGCAAACATATGCGAGTCGCGGCTCTGGTTGTGAGCTGCTCTGTGATGTAGTCACTCGTAGTCCATAAGATAACTTTAAAGGTGAGATCGTTTCTAATTGACTAATAGAAGCTTAATTGTGTTGTTTCCTTGTAGCCCTGTCGATGTCTCACTGCAGCAGCTGATCACTGCAGAAGCTCACATTTAGAGAGTATTAAAGTCATGTGCAAAAGGTTTGTTTTTCTTTACTGTAGCTACACAAGTACTGAGCAGAGTTCTCAGTAAAATGTGTGTGTTACATTGGTGCTACTGGTGCATATTTAATCGACAACTTCAACGCTACTATAGGATAACTGGCAGTGACAATGCACTGTATGTGGTGATATTCGTTGAAGTGAACGTCATGACGTCCATCGATCACATTAAACCACCTTTAATTGTTCTGCTCGTGGAACGCCGCCTTAAGACAAACACGATTAATTCCAATTTCAGTTTTCAATGGCAAAGGTCGTGGAGATCGAGATTGTGAAACTTTCGTCGAGTATGCAATGTGAAAGCGCAAAACTGGTTAGGCAATGTTGACTGCTTATGGTGCATTTGCTTTCTGCAAAGAGCCGTTGAACCTCGTCTTGGCACTTATAAGGCGCATTTTAGCAACCATTCAATATGATGAATTCTTAGAGAAACCTATTTACTGTGAACATGGTTACAAAAAGCAATCGAATGTTTATAGGCGACGTCGTACTGATAAGCTCACAGGAATCTTAGTTAACCGGTTACCTTACACGTTAGCCCTGACGAGCTCCGTGTAATCACATCAATTTATAACAACGTCGTGGATTCAGCCGCGCCTACATTTTTATTGTTTCAAACTATTTGGTAAATTCAGCAACAGCGATCATGTGAAGACATTCACAGAGAACAGCTTGTTCACTTCTACCATCCAAACAACGGGATGCAGCATTGACGAGTGGAGGGTCCGTCGCAGAGATTCTTGTAATAAATACCCAAACCATAGTTACACCATTTTTCGATAGTCTGGCAGATTCCTTCATTGCTGATGCATTTGTGATCTGTTGGAGTACAAACAATTATATATGCACGTATACCTTATGCAACATGCAATTTCCTATTCCCATTTGTTATACGTTTATCACAATTTAATTACTATATAAACATAGAAACACAATATCTGAAAATAGTTATTATCAAGTATATGTTATGTGCTAGTTTGCGGGCTTGAGTTGTTATGTCGTAATGTAGTTGGGTAATCGTTCCTGGGCCAATATACTCAACCCTTTCTGTAAATTACACTGGTTAAAGACTATGCAACACTGCGTTTACTGCTGAAGTAGAGTCGAGGCTTACCCGATGATTGCGCGCCATTGATGGCAACCAGCAGCATTATCAACGTAAACACCACAAATGACGCCTTCATGTTTTCGTAGGTTTGTTTCCTGGAAAGCTGAACGAATTGGCTTCTTTTTTCTGAAAATTGAATCACTTTCAGCAAAGTTGTAGCTAACATCAAAAGAAAACAATTTCATTGCATGATAACCAAGTCCTGTGTTACCAGTAACAATGTGTGCAGGATAACCC
>OY759264.1:43417183-43457183 GCA_963662155.1 Lamellibrachia columna | reverse complement strand
ACGCCGATCAGCCACTTGAGTCCTGGCCCAAAGTTCTTCACGTACACGTTGTCGCCCGTCTCAAAAACTCGTTGTTGTGCTCCTCCTCCTCGACCATGTAAATCTTTCATGTGTGACTGCTTTTTATGTACCTTCCTTTGCAGGCTGGGGTGTAACAGGTCCAGTCTAGACCTCATCTTCCTGCGATTCAAGACTTCCATCGGAGACAGCCCCGTTGTGGACTGCGGAGTGCGACGGTATCCAAACAAGAAACGCTGTAACTTCACGTCCATGTTGCAACCCGCCGTCTTTGTCATTCCTGCCTTTATCGTCTGCACTGCGCGTTCAACGAGGCAATTTGAAGCCGGGTGGAACGGTGCAGACGTCACATGAAAGATTCCGTTCTTCTTCATAAATGTTTCGAACTCTTCACCCACAAATATAGGTGCATTATCGGACACTAGCACCTCGGGTAACCCGTGTTGCGCGAACATCTCGCGCAGTCTGCCGATGGTCGCAAATGAGGTTGTTGACGTCATGATGTATGTCTCAATCCACTTGGAAGTCGCAACGATAGCTATCAGCAACATCTTGCCTTGAAAAGGTCCAGCGAAATCAATGTGTATGCGGGTCCAATGCTTGTCTGGCCACTCCCAGGGATGAAGTGGAGCTGATGCCGGTGACTTGTTGTGTAGCTGACATGGATCGCACTGCAGGCACAGCTCAATAACATTTGGATATATCAATGTACGACATTGTTTTGATTAATGCGGTATGTCGTTCACTGCAGCAGGGGCACGGCTTGTTTCAAACGAGATGCAAACCGTCGATTCATGCAGATAGTTAGACTATTGAACTTCAGAAATAGGGCAGCATCTTTTGTTTTAAGATTTAATAAGGTTGAACAAGAGATGTAACATCCAAAGTTAAAACTTCCAGTTGGGAAGTGAACAAGGATGTCATTAAGTTATCGGTAGTCCAACACAGTTGTCATTGTATAAAGCATGCCCTGATAAGGCTAAGCGTCCAGTGCTAAGCCGTTATTGCGTGTCGTCGATTGCACGATTATCAATGATTTCCCTTTCCGTGGTTGTGCGACTTGCTCAGTACATATTACTAGACTCTATTTGACTGGTCAACGTACATTACATTACAAACGTTGGCGGAACATGAGCTTTGAGTCAAGGAAATAAAGTACTATTTATTTATGAATTGCAAGGTGTATTTTATATGTTAACTCCAATTTCAATTTAGCAAATATAATAGCCTTATATATTAATGTATACTATTTTTATGTATTTTATTGATATGGACGAACCAATATGGTACATAACTCCCTATTACGGTGTTTTACACATGGCTAGTTTGTGAGGCCTTCTTACTTCGCTCGACCAGAATCGTCCAGGCATGGCGTGTCTTTGTTCTGCTCGGCAGTCAAGGTTGGGTAGCCACTACCTGAACTGACTTAAGCGTGCACTGCTGGGTCGATCCAGCTCGACGAACGAAAAACACGGGAGAGGGAGTTGTGGAAAGCATTGCCCCAGACAGGTGGCCTTACATTATCCCAGGGAAGGGGCAAGACGGTTTTTTGGGGTACTGGGGTATTTTTTAAATGCAAACAGCTAGTTTGTCTATTTGCTGAAAAGAGTTTTCCAATAGGTAACAAACATATCTGTTTATAATACGAACCCCTTTGCCCATAATAAAAATACTTAATAATGATTGTGTTCGGTAGGGCCTGTCATATACACATTAAGATACAATTGTAGCCCGTTAACCAAATAATGTGTTTGATGTTGTGACATCTATTGACATCTCTCCTGGTCTTTTAGCGCCATTTTGCCCTTTTCTGTGGGTGCAGGTACTGATTTCATGGCGAAACAACCCACCCCCCGACGTTGTACAGTCGTGAGTGTTTTTTGTTCTAAAATACATATTACTGTATAGTTGTTAGTATTTTTTTCTTCTAAAATATATACTAAGATGTACAAATATTTAACTGTTAACCAAATTAATTTGGATTGTTGCTACATCCATCATCTTGAGCCATTTACCGTCTCTGTGCGGATGCACTTAATTGTTTCCTGGACATAAATCCCCCATCCTGTAAAGTAAATGTGTAAAGCATTTTAGGTAGTGCCTTGTTTTTGTTCCCTTTAAGCGCTTCTTTCTTAACGACTATTATGCACACAACTAGACCGAGGCAACTGTGAATATGTGAATGTTTGTACTGAAAATACCTTAATACGTTTCATTTTGGTTTTCAACTATGTTTTTCCATGTTTGCGACTAATGTTTTATATTACTGTAAGTAGTTAGCAGAGGTTTTTGGGACCTCTTATCTAGGGCATCAAAAGATCAAAGGAAAAGGCCTCTAATATCGCCCACCGCTAATGAGTGCGCGCAGCCAATCAGAAAGCAGCACTAGACCATGGAGCGCCCCCTGGCGGCGGCGGCGGCGGCTGAGCGTGGCGCGCATGCGCGTGCCGCGCCCCTAGCGACCGGAGGAGGAACGAACAGTGACCTAGTTACGTGTATGTGCCGAAGGGTCGTTGACCCAGTAAGGAGACGAACGCAATCGTACGGTGCACACGTATTTTATTAAATACAACAAAGCGGCAGCAGCAGCAGTACAAACGAGGCGATCGTATGCGATTGGATACAACGAGCCGGGTATGATGAAGATGATGATGAAGTGGAGGCGACTTGCGAATGGTGACCATCGCGCCAGAGGTCGCGAACTTACGGGTGTCTCCACCGCGCCAGAGGTTCGAGGGCGAGCTTACGGGTGGAGCGACCACCGCGCCAGAGGCTCAGTATGACACGTTATAGTACGGTATACCCTTTTTTAGCAGCCTGATCCAATCGAACACGCGACAATCGTTAGCGACCAGATCGGTGTGGAAAGCGTTGACGAAAGTTCTCATAGGAGCGCCGTTACAACGAAGCATGATATAAGTGACGCAATATTGTCCGCAAACGTTAGACAGAGGACTCTGGAGTCTCGTGCTGTTATGAGTCCACTCGGAACAGTGTTTGTTCAAGAAGGTGCGGAACGCCGCGTGACGAGGCGGCAGACCGTACGAACAGAAGTATTCGCCGCGCCCGTCGGAGGACAGGTACAGCGCTATCCAGTGTTCGCCCGGTTCGTCGGCGTCGTCGGTGTTGCACACGAAGGCGATCGGCAGAGCGTCAATTGTTGCAGGCAGTCCATCTCGGGGTACGACGCCACCAAAGACGGATGCGGTCTTCGGATCCATCGCCAGTAGACGGGCGATCTGCAGGGTGTCCATCTCAGTAGTCGTAGATGACGTTGCGGTTCTTGTCGATTTCCAGCACGGACTCGAATTCGGCGTAGGCGACGACGTTCACGGTGGTCTGAAGCGCTGCACGGAAATGAAATTCTAAGCGCAGGTTGCCCTTTTGTACCATATTAAAGCAGGGACCGTCGCACTGGTCGGGGGTCAGGTCGAAACAGAAGTAGGTGTAGCCGTCTCGGTACTCTTCGCGTGTCAGACAGTTCCCCTCGTCCTGCCACACCTTGCCGGTCGAGGTGAACATGCTCGCGTAGCTCCTGGCGAAGAGGTTGTCTGCGAAGTTGGGCTGGAAGGGTTTGGCGGGTATCTGACGACCGTCGACGTACACGGCGACGAAGCTGATGTCGTTGTTCTTGGCGTGAAATGGGTTTGTGGCGTACGTGCCGTTGTAGGCGTCGTTGTCGATGCAGCACAGTACGAGGCGTTTCGGCAGGGAGCCGAGGAACAGGTTCTCGTGAGTGTGCGACAGAGCACCCGTGGGAATGGAGTACACCTTGGTTTCGACGGGTCGTAACGCATACTTGACCGTGGTCCGAGCGAGAGCCAAGATGTGAGCCTTCTGCACGGCCGGAGCGACGGTGGCCTTCTTGACGAACAAGGACGCGTTGACGACGTTTATCAAGTACTCGTTCGCTCCAGCAGCCATCAGCGCAAACTCGGGCTTACTGCGCACCAGGCGTAACTTGACGTCGACGCCGTTGATCAGGAATTTATCCTGCAGAAACATATCCACGTGGAGACGACCTATCATGTCGACCACGCGACTGTTGGATATGTACTCTCGACGAGTCACGAACCCGGGGTTAGGATCGGGTCCGGCGGCTAGCTCTTTGGCGTGCATGCGACTGGCCTTGTCCATGTACCACAGCTGATTCGTCATCTGCGTCGACTTGGCGTCGGATCCGTAACTCAACAGTGTCTCTATGAAGGCTCGATACGGATACGCGTTGAAGGACGAAGAGGTCACTTGCGTGTTGTTCAGGGAGAGGTCGACATTGCTGAACAGCGCATGCAACCAGTTGTTCACCGGTCCCACGGGTTCGCCCGCGTCGATAGGGTTACCGTTGGCTCGCGTCACCTTCACCTGCAAGTGTAGCATCGTGTTGGCGAGATCCATGTAATCGTCTCCCGATCCGGGGATGAAGAATTCTATCGGTCCTCCAGAGTCCAGAGAGGCCGTGGGTTGATGTTCCACCACGTGACTCTCGACGATGCAGGTCTGAGTGGGGGGTACGGTAAAGAGATCCAGCTCGGTCTTGACTCCCTCGCACGACTGTCTATGCACGAACGCCATCTTTGTCGTCGGTGTCGAATATGTCGGCAGTGCGTTTCGGGGACGTCCGTTTCTTGCGGCGACGCTTGGCTGCAGTGACTGTCGCCTTTGCGGCCGTTCGTTTTATACGTTTACCAGGAGGGGCTCGAATACTGCCGATGGCGTCGGTGACGCGTCTTTTGGCAGCCGTTTTTATGTTCTGACCCGCTAAGACGTCGCCGGCTATGCGAACGCCGGTCTTCAACGCTCCCCTGCCCAACGCCACGGCACCTCTCTTGATGAGCGGCATGGCGCTGCGCAACAGACTGCCGAACAGACTGCCCAGTCCGTGACCTCGCTGGTATTGCGCACCGGCGAAGTAGGGCAGTGCACCGCCAGCCTGGCGCGCGTAATAATCGTTGTAATTCATCAGAACAGTCCGGGCTTGCGTCGACGAAAATGAAGCGTCACCGTCACTCTACCGTATTCGAATGGCACGCGTCGACCCATGTCGTTCCTTATATCCACCTCTATCGAGTCGAAGTTCGAACGCACCAGCGGTACGTAGTGCACGTTGGTGAAACGAGCGGACACCGTGTCGCCGTTACGTCCGCTGATCGGAACGGCGCGCAACAGAGGTGCGAGAGTGTCGCCCACATTACGCGACTCCACGACGTCCGTGTAGATGTAGAGGGTGTCGAACCCCTGCGTCAGGTTCACCACATCGTCGGCCTCGATGTGGAAGGGGTACGACGAGTCGGGATGGCGGGTGTCGATGGGGAGGACGGGAGACGACACACCCGACTCCAACTCCGCCGGGCTGGCTACGGGTCCGCGGAATCCCAACAAGGTCGCCACCGCGCTGTGGTACGGTATGGTGAACGTGGTGTTCGCCGTCATGTGTAACGTCATTTTCTGAGTGACGGTACTATAACTGAGCTGAGCCTGTGTCTCATACGTCCGCATATTGGACAGTCCCTTGTTGACGTGATACAGCAACGTAAACGGATCGTCGTAATACCCACACGGCAACTTCGAACGTATGGACGAGTCCTTAGCATCGATCGTGTTGAGGAAGAACCAGACGTCGCTGTCCGTGACGTTGTACCAGGTGTGCGGATACTGGACCTCGGCCAACCCACACTCCCACTCGCCGGTAAGATCGATGCGTTGGGGCAAGGCCGTGACGTAATGGGTCAAGGTGTTGTCGGGGTGCATCTTCATGGAAGCGTTGCTAGGCAGCGTCATGTAGAAATCAGTCGCCATTGCGTCTCAACGTGGGATTGGGCAGTAGGTAACCCAACGAACTACTCAACAGAGCCGTCCACAGATTAGAATCGCCGCGACCTGTCGTCAGGTTGTAAATGCTGATCAGAATGACCGTGTACAGGACGACGACCTGACACAGAAACACGATCTCCTCTTTGGGACACGCGGTACCGAAAATATGCCAGGGAGTGCTGTCTGGCTCGTTCGGTGCAGCGTCAGTACAATCCGTCTCCTCCTCGTCTATGGTGGTGAGGCAGGGCGGTGGTGGTGATGGTGTCGCGTCGTGTGTCATTCCTCGAATGCAGTGTCGTAGTGTACGCGACTAGGCTTTATAGTTGACGAGTCCCTTGGCATCGATCCAGCTGTTGTAGTAGGAGCCATAGCCGAACCATTTCACCAAAGCTTCCTTACGTTTACCAACCGTACGGCGTTTCAGTACCGCTTCAACACGGTACACCTTATCAAAGGGTACCGTCACCTTCTGCAGCTCCAGTTCGTAGAAGGTACCCTCCAGCACTTCGCCGAGATCGTCCCGCAAGCGATACACGGGTGGGTCGGAGGGGTGAACCTCGTGTACCGTGAACAACTCTTCGCTCCAGTTCGTCTCGTAGCCCTTTTCGAACGTGCGTTTGTACTTGCTGACACGCACGCGATCCGACACGTGCAACTTGGGCACGCCCTTACCGTCGTGACCGTACAGACGTTGCCACACCTCTTCTTGGTTCTGTGCATTCACCTGTGACGGAGCCATACCGATCATGCGGTGGCGGGCATTGTTATACGATCGCAGCAAGTCCGGAAGGACGTCGACGTACCGCCACGTCTGGTGTTTCGTGAAGTAGCGCCACATGCGCGTCTTCAACGTTCGGTTGAACCGTTCCACGACGGCTGCCTTCGTCTCCGCGTTGTGCGTGTAGAAGTAATGGATGTCGTAACGCCTCAATAGCGCCTGAACGGATTTGTTCCGAAATTCTCTGCCTTGATCCGTCTGCAAGGTCAGGGGGCAAACGTCGACGAACTTGGATTGCAGCGCTTTTACCAACGACGCCGCGGACTTGTTCTTCATGGGAACACACCAGGCCACTTTCGAGAAGACGTCGATCATCGTGAGGAGAAAGGCCATACCGTCGTTGAAGCGTTTGACCTTCGACATGTCCACGAGATCGGCCTGCCACTGCTGATGCATACCACCCACGATGACGCGTCGTCTCTTGAAATGACGTCTCGCTGGTTTGTGTAAGGTGTAGGTGTCCTGTGCCGACAACCATGCTGTGACGGTCTTCTGTGGCAGACGCGTGACGCGTCGCAAGCCATCGACGCCTCCATAACTGCCTACCTTCGTGGGATCGAAGTAGACCTCGCTCAAGGAGCGTTCTTCCCTCTGAGTCATCAAAAGAGGTGGAGGATCGAAGTGTTGACGGAGGCGGTGACGTTGACTTCGGATTCCCACTGCTGACGAATGACGAGGAGCACGCCGACGTGTATTAGGACGCACACTATGGCACCCACAATGACAGCGGTGGAACAACAACGATCTAGTGGAGTAACCATAGTCGGAATAACAGCTGTTGTAGAAGAATGTCGGCTGCAACGTCTCCCAGCACGGTAAATCCTTCGAACAATAGCGCAGCGACGATGGATCGGTACGTGTCCTGTGGATCTATGAGCATGACTGCTACGGAGACGCGTCGTACCACCTTATACGTTCTTCCATCCAACCAATGACGACGACGGCGAAGCCTTGCGTGATGCGGGGGGAGGTTGGGTGGGTGGACGAGGAATGGTCCATTCGTCGAGCGATGGAGGTTCGAATAACGCCTGTTGCATAAAACTTTGGAGTATACCGTGAGCCATCATGTAAAGTCCACTGATAAATATCGCACCGACGATGGAACGGTACACGAGGTCCTGTGGATCGGGCGACATGACGAACACTGTGCTACGGACACGCAGCGTACCATCCTATAGGTCGTCCCAACCAGCCAATGACGACAGAGCCTTGCGTGATTCGGGGGGTGGGGTGGGCATGGTATGTTCCATTCGACGGCTCTTACGGCCGAGGGGTGTCCAACTGAGCGATCTTCGTGCACTACCTGCAGCAGCAGCAGCAGCACGCAGAGGAGTACGTGACCGACGAGAGGGAGAGATCGACGGCTCCGGACGTATGTAGGCTCTTCTGGCGACGTTACCGACCAACGTCATGGGTAGGTTGATGGCACGGAGTTGTCGTGCGAATGGCAGCCAACCCGTCGGAGCGGTCTGTCTCTTACGCAACAGATCATTAACGAGATCCACCACGTTACTTCCGACAACCGGCGCGCCCTCGTGTATCAGTTCACCGCGAGCGGTCCACGCGATATCTCTCTTGAGATGCTCCATCAAACGGCTGGCTTTGGCCTGCATGGTCTTGGGAACGGTGGCCAAGACGGTGGCCTCCAGTCCGCTAATAGGAGCTGGTGCTGTACCCGCCGACCCCGACTCCGACGCCACCTCCGACTCGTTCACCGTGACCACGCGTAGCGGTTCCTTGATGCGTTTATCGGCCAAGACGTTGTAACGCTGCAACACCTGATTATACAGGGTCACCTTGGTCCAGTCGTCTAGGTCCGTTCTATCCAGGATGGTCTTCATCTCATCATCGAGGGCTTGCACCTTCTTGTCTAAGGTGGCGGTCGCGGGTGGGGGTGACCGAAGCGTGTCCAAGAGTCGCGGGTCCACCAAGGCCATCTTGCGTGCGTGCTCCATGTATCTACCTCCTTTTGTTCAGCACCTCTCGGAGCAAGGGTAGCAAGACCGAACTGGCCAACGGTGCTAGGAAGGCCGATAGGAAACCGCCGCTCTGTCCCTCACCAACCTGTGGTTGCAGCAGTAGACGTCTTCTCCTGGCAGCTGGCGTTCGTCTATTAGCCAACGCGCGTAACCTCGTCCTGTATTTATTCAATCGTTGCCTCTGTAAAGGGGACAATGGAATGTTGTTTGTTAGTATGTTGTATGCACACTCGGCTAGTGCACACAGCAGATCGGAGTCGGCGTTGGCGATGATGGCCTTTTTAATTTTGTTGTTCTTGACTCTGGCCAGAGCCTGTATGCACACGATGTGTCTCTTCACCCGGGCAGACATGATGCGAATGAAGAGACTATCCACACACTCGGTCGTTTTATACCTTCGGCAAGTACACGTACTGAACACCGTCGTCTGGAAAGATGGCCGTACGCAGACGCATGTCCTCGGGCGTGTCCTGTTTGAGATCGACCAACAGATAACCGTACGGTACCGCCGTGGCGTCTTTAAACGCCTCTTGCACGAACTTGCCGCGTCCCGGATACATCTGCCGCGCCAAGGTCGACATCTGCGATGCGTCACGTGGATTCTTGAACACCACCATGTACTGTGAATTCAGACTGATGGTGCGACTCTCTTTGTTTTTAGGGAACAGGTTCTGTACGAGATACAGCACGGACGTGTTCCTGTGGTGACTTTTTTTAGTGAACAGGGCCGTGACCCGTTCGTCCGTTTCTGCCATGAGATCGTCTATGACGATGAGGTTCCTCGTTGTCGGATCGAACATGGCCGCCGTCGGTAACCCTTCCTCGAATCGCACGTGACCCAATTCCGTCGTTGCGTAAGCCTCTTGCCATTCTCCGTAACACCACGTGATCTGCTGGGGTGGTGGATCGATCATCGCAGCTGCGTGACGCAACATACGCGTCACGAAAGTACTCTTGCCGCACCCCGTCGGTCCGGCGACGATGCACGTGAAGGGGTGTTTCCATCGCGCATCCATGAATGCGTGTGCAACGAATGCAGCGTGCATCGCCTTTTCTACTATACGTCCACCGGACCCGTGGTCACCCCGTCCTCGTGCACCACGCGTTTGGCGTAAAAGAAGGTGAGTGCATCCCGATTCTGCACGTACGTCATGACGGTGGAGTTATGCACCCGGAAACCCCGGTTCGAACCGCCTCCGCTCCGACGGTTGGTGAGCACCTCCAGGAACGCGTCCTTGTCTATGGTGTTGTGCCGTTTGCTGAGACCTTTGGTGCTGTACTTGTCGGTGGCGCCGAAACAGTAGTACGTCTTGCTACACAACCCCACGAACCCCGCACCGGACCACTCGACCTTGAACAGACCCGGCGTCCTCTTGTCGAATGCTCTGCGCGCCTTGCAGCACGCCTCGTCGCCGACCCACGGTCTGTTGGCGAGACGACAGCGCACGTAGTCGTTCCGATGGTCGTCGCAACATTCGGACGGCAGCCATTCCGACCGATGGCGGAAATAATGGTCTCGTAGTGTCGGGGTCACGAGGTCGTCGACGGACTCGCCAGCCAAGGCCAAATAGGCGGAATCTGTATCCATCTCGCAGTACTCGAACAGAGGGCGCTCCACGTACCTGACGATGAAATCGTAATAGAACTGCAACATGCGCAGCTTGGCGTACTGCAGAACGAAGAATCCCACGTGTACGGGTAGGGTGTACTTGACAATCTTCTTGTTCAGTTCTATCTCGTACGCGTCGTCGACGACCATGTCGAGTTGACGGAATCGTTTATCGTTGACGAGGAGCGATGCCGCCTTCTCCGTGCAGTAGCTGACGTCACGATGTCGGTCGACGTTGGTGATGGTCTTTCCGTAGCCCGAGTTCCCCAGCAACTTCATGGTGTCCGCGATGATGGTCCTGTCTCGGTGAACGTCGCCCTCGCGTCGGGCCTTGGACACTGCATCGCCGAACCGCCGGAAACACGGAACGGGATCGTATTCGACGACCTGGTACACGTGCAGCACCTCGAGACCGTGGTCCAGATACCATCGCAGCAGTGGCGTTGCGAGCAGTATCTTGTCGCCGCAATAACTACCCACGAGCATGCGACGCGGAGTCTTCATTATGTCGTGCTCTTCGGCGTATCGGCGCATGAACGGACCGAGATCCTCCCGTTGCATACCGATGTTCTTGAACACGGGCTGCATCTCGGCAAAGTGCGCGCGCAACGCTTCCGGTACGCGTACGTCGCACTCGATCATGCCGAACACGGTTCCGGCACGCACTCCGTTCAGGATCTGTTGTGACGTCATCGTCCATTGCACGTGTCGACGTCGGGGAAATGCTGCATCCACACACTTGCGTACGGCCGGTGTTCGTCTCATCTCCTTCCACTCGCATTCCCACAACTCGACGACCGTGACAAAGTGTCGTAGGTAGGCGGTGGTCTTTCGGGTCTCGGCGAGCAGTTGCGCCATGGGTTTCCCGTTGACGGCGTTCACCTCCTCTCGGTTGCACGAGCAACCGTGAAAGAAGCAACCTTGGAACTGATAAGCCGTCTTCGTCTCGCTGCACCATCCGTCCACCCGATGTTTGCCTATGCGCTTCTCTCGTCCGTTGATCTGATGCCGTATGGACCGTCCCGTGCGTTCGGATTCCCACGTCAACCATTCTCCGGCCATCTGTCCGTACAGCTGCGCCGATTCGGGGCGGAAGTCCTTCTCCGCTCGTCGTCGCGTGTACCATCCCATAGGCATGTCCTGCATGAGCGACCACAGGTACAGTGCGTTCGCATCGTATCCGACGATCGCTCGACAGGGACGAGCCGCCTCTCCGTACTCGTTCCGACATAGCGTGGTGACCCCTGTCTCGTGATAGCGATGAAAGATGATCGAAGGCCCGCCTACAATATTCTCTTTGACGAGGTCGTGCAGGTCTTTGTTCTTCTCGTTGAAGATGGTAAAGTAGGTCTTCTCTGGCAGGTCGTTGAACAGGTACAGCAGGGTCAGACCGGGTACGCTGATACCTTGCTTGAACATGTCTATTCCCCGTTGTCGATAGAACGCGAACTGTCTGTCGATGGCCTGTAGAAAGGGAACCACGTCCCTGTTGTTGTACCAGACGAGAAAGTCGCGCAACGTCGTCATGCCATTGACGCGCCAGGCCTCCTGACAACTGGCGTAATCCTCGTCTGAAATCCCTTCGTTCTTCAGTCGACTGAAGAAGGCCTCTTTCGGTGGAAGTGCGGTGTCGTCGAGTCTCTCCAGCCTGTCCATGTACTCGTACGGGAAATGACCTTTCGTCACCTCGCATCCGTACGCTTTCAGATACTTGTCGTAGCTGAATCCGGGGGCTATGTAGTTGATCATGTCTACGAATTTCAGCTGATCCGTCGAAAGACACATGAAAGTGTTGTTGCGTTTGATTACGAACATTGACCCGATGCCGTCGGTCTCGACTTTCCCGTTGCCCTCCTGCTCCCTCTCGTCCGCGGCTTCGTCCTGTTCCACGTCGGTCTTTGAAGTCGTCAGGAAGTACGGTATGAGGAACTGTTTGATGGCATTGAGATCATACTTCCCCGAATTGAACCCGACGACGGGTAACTGACGCATCCATCCATACATTTGTCCCATCAGCGTTTTGTACGGATTGGTTGCCGCTCGCCCTTTCTTCTCGCCGGCCTCCCGTGCAGCTGCGTCCCGTGCAGCCTCCTCCCGTGCGTCCCATTTCGTCAGCTCTTCTGCGAGTTGTTCCAGTACATGATCGTACGAGCCTTTGATCTTGTCGTACGCGGCCTCACTCATCGTTTGCAGGACAGTCATCATGGTGCTCACCAACTTGTTGACGTCTCCGTCCGTGACGATGCATGTCACCTGTTCGTGTCCGGGTACGTTGGATGCCACGCTGACGCTCAACGGGACGTGACGCGCAACCCAGTGAACCTGGGCACTGTCCGCCGGAAGGTGTTCGGTGTCGAACCAACACTCGAAGTCGAAGGTGGCTCGGTACGGATAGTACTGCAACGCTTCGGCCACTCGGATGTTCTCGTCTGCCAGACGTTCGAACACCGACGGAGTCGAATGGTACACGCCACCAGGATAGACTCGGCGCACACCCCCCGTACACGTGCTCTCGTGGTTGCGTAGATGCCATGCGTCTTTCCACAACGAGTCACCGCACTTCCGACATCTGTACGAGTGACAGTACTTGCGTCTATCCTGGATGTAGGAATAATGCGTCCCGTGCAGATTGAGGTAGAGTGTGTCCGGGTACTTACATACCGAACGACGAACGAGTTCTGCGGTCGCCTTTCCACCGTCCTCCTCCTCTGCCTCATCTCCATCCGGTTTTACGAGACTGTACACGCACACGTTTGTTTCGAACGTGGTCTCGACACGATAGAGGTCGTCCATCGTGACCCCGGCAAATGCTGCCTTGGGTACGCCGTCTTGGGCGTACGTCGCGTACAGCGTCTCCACAGCCGGTTCCAATCGACGCCGTTCACATCCGCGATGCAGGGCCAGACATCGAAAGAGACACAGGTTGTCATTGTACCTCTTGGCATGGACGGGCTCCTTTTCCAATGCGATGACGGCTTTGTTCCTCTTGATGTACATGGGAAGGTCGGTCATTCCTACACATCCTATCGGGTGATCGATGATGCGATTGACGAAATATGTGACATTGGTCACGAGTTCGCACACCCACGCCGAATCCGGTCTTTGATTGATGGCCCATTGCAAGACGTCGGTTTCGCGGATGCGTTCGAGGAACTTATCAAAGTCCTTGCTGTTGGTGACGAGACTGGGCTCGTCCAGGTAGCGTCCACAGCAGTTGCACGAGGGATGGTAGTACTTGTATTGACCCGTGTTCTTGTTCCTCAGAACGAACCCGTAACTGAGGTTAATCTTGAACGCGTTGGTCTGTTCCTGGAACACGTTCCTCAACGACGGCTCTAGAACGGTCGTGTCCAGCGTCGTTAATCTGTAATCGTACCTGCACTGGAGAGGACCTCTCGTTACACGTGTCCGTATGGTCGACCAGTGCGCTCGTACGACATCTAACAGTTCCGGCGACAGGTTGTCGGCGAAGGGGAGTCGGGCAGGTGGGTCTATAGGGTCGGCATCGGTAACGAGTGGATGGTTGGGTGTGGTGTCTTCCCTGATTGATGTCTTAGGTGATGGTGGCGTCGTGTCGTCGGCGTCGGCGGTACACGCATTTCGTACGTGTCTGGTCAGGTGATTGCGTCTATTGTACGTCTTTCCACATTTCGCACATGTGTACACTGTGGTCTGTTTTCTATTACTGCTACTGCTACGGCTACGGTTACTGCTAAGACGACATACGGACCTCACATGGTCTTGCAGATCGTCCCATATGTCGAACGTTGCATCACATTTACAGGAATACTTAGTTCGCTTTGCCTGTTCGCTAGGTGGCTCCTCCCGTGGCACCTCCCGTGGCACATCTAGTGGTGGCGCCACCGAATACGTATGTTCGATCACTGCCGGTGTCGCATGACTCGCTAGGTGGCGTTTGAGTGCTGCATAGGTGTCGAGCACCTGTCCGCAGTGACGACATTGGTGTCTTTTCATGTTGCTCTGCTCTGCTCTACGTGTCTACAACTGAGAGAGTGCGGTTGTTAGTACAGCTATATAGTACGTGTGGTGGTGGTGGTGGTGGTGGTGGTGATGGTGGTGATGGTGGAGGGTATTGGTGAAGGGTGTATCACCTATGGTGGTATTGGCAACTGTGTGTGTCCCACTATCCATGGCTACGGGTTATATTTCAACTCATGACAACACCACTAACAACACGTTTCGTTCATTGTAAGACGTTTTATTGCGTATATAAAGACATAGCGATATACATAATATACATATACATATACACGGTTAGACCTATATAATTACTATGATGATGATGATGTTGATTACTTGTGGGTTTGTGGGAATGTTCCATCCTCGCCAGTGACCCCTAGCTTACGGTCGTTTATCGACACGCCAGTGGCTAGTACAATGATTATTAACTTGTGGGTTTTTACACCGCGACAGAGGTTCCGTACAATGATGTAATATATAGGTTAGTATGTATATTTATATATATATATATATATATGTATTACTATATGTCTTGCAATTACAATATGTACGCGAATACATACATACAATACAGGCGAGAGAGAGAGAGCGAGAGAGAGACACTACCTACTATTATCCCGTTGCAAACGGTGCTTATTGAAATGCGGAGGTGTCAAGCATGAAATCAACAATTCCCTGTATTAAAATATGTATTGTGCGTCTTCTCTCATCCCTTGCTAGCACGGGTGCTTCCTCCACCTCTTCCTCCCTCTCCTCCTACATAACAAGAAATGCGTCTACTGTATTCGTATACTGATATGATGTTTTCTATTATCTTTACTAATTTCAATAATGTGGTCAGCAATGTCGCTCATTAATTCATAGATCTACTGTTCATCATATGTTGATATAATGTATTCAAGTATCATCACCACTAATTGTCGGCATGCCCGTCTACGCAGTTCAATCGGTGACACAGGTACGTCATCCTACAGAACAAATTAAAGGATACCAATATATCACTCCATATTACGTCATACACCAACTACTTCTAACTAGGTTATGTTTACTACTGCTACTACTAATAATAATACTCTGTTGACGACGTCATATATGCGGAGACCAATACTCGAGATCGCTCCCGAATGCTGGCTGGGAGGACGGGTGCCTCGTCATCATACTCTTCACTCTACATAACACCAATGTTACTATTACTAATAATAATAATACAATTATTACGTTTACTACTAATTACCACCTATTTAAACACCAACAACAACAACAACACCTTCTACCTAAGCGGTCGCGTTATTGCCCGCGGTTGACTGATGGCACATCGCACGTATTGCATTGTGTGCTCCTGATATTCGGCGGAGAGTACCGTGCTGGCCAGTGCCCGACACACGTCGACCGTCACCTCTTCCACCGTGGCAGGGGCGGTTCTCCGCCACAGTTTAGTTATAAGACGTGCGAGGTGCATTTGCATTGTGTGGAAACACACCTTGCCCGTCTTGTCCGCGTCTTCTTCGTCGTCGGTGGCGTCGACCTCTTCGTGGGCATGCGCCGTCGACGTCGACGGCTGCGGCTCCGACTCCGGCTCTGTGTGGGTGATGGTATGTTGATCGGGGATGTCCACCTGTTCACCGTCGCGGGTCAACACGACGGTTTTATCCGGGAAGACATACAGGGTCGTCAGGGATGCGTCATCGTCGTCGTCGTCGTCGTCGTCGTCGTCGTCCTGCTTGCGCTGGACGAGTGGTGGCGACGCTGGACTAAATTGGAAGTCTGCATCGTCGACTTTCGCAGGCTCGGGGGATGACGCAATCGCATCCTCATCCTCACTGTAGTAATGGGGAGGGGTGCTTATACTCCACGCGTCTTCCTCGGACTCAGACTCCGATTCGACGGTGTACGGTGGTAGCAACCCCTCTTGGTTGTCCGGAAACGAGTCGGCATTGGTCAGGGGTGATGGTGGGTAGAACGAGGTTGTCATAGAGGATGTCTTCAGCCTCTTCGCCGCTCGTGACACCCCATCCTCGCTGTCGTCGTACAGTGCCGCCAGGTCGCGTTTATATGCGTTCTGGAGTTGCTCCAGTCCCATCTATCGAACAGAACGCATAGGTTACATTACGTGGGTTATATTATTCCGCGTCGCCCTGCATATCGTTATTGTCGTATGTTTCGTACATACTCTTTCTGACCAATTCGGTCACTCGGTTACGCCATTTCATGGTCCCGCACGTTGCGATGACATCTATAGATAGCCACCGCAAGACGTGCATGACCATGCTGGTCGATGGCACGTAACGATCCTTATCATCGTTTAGATTCATTATGCGTTCAACCTCGTCACTGGCATATCGCACACTGGCGGCCTCTAGCGCCTTATAGAATATGTTTTCATTGGTCATGGCTTCGGATCTATCACGTAACCTATCTAGACCGCTAACAGTAGCCTCCATATCAGCGCTACTGCTAATGCTATAATGTGACGCCGACGACGCACTGTTCTCCCCCTGGTCGTCATCTGATATTACAATCAGTGGTGGCGGCGAACCGCTGTCCACCGAGGAGGAGAACAGTATTTCCGTGCTGTTAGACTGTAACCATTGCATTACCTTAGCGCGTCCATCTCCGTCGATGATGTCATCGCCGCTTCCGGTTGCCACTGCAGTGGCTGCCGCAGCGACGATCGAGCCAGCCTGTCAACGGAATGGTTCACACTGTTACTACTTCCATGTTGGCCACCGTGTAATTTACGTACGGTCCTGCCATACGTTTACGAATGGTCACCATGACTCGGGCCCCCCGCAGCATGTCCAGTGCTGCATACCGCTCGGCATCTGACGTCATGTTTATGTAATCGTTCCCCGTGTATCCTAGCAACTGGACAGCCTTGTCGTTAAATATGGTTCCCCACACTTCGCTGCCGATGGCGTCTTGTAGGAGGACACGCATGGCGAACCGATACACTACACCCCGCTGCCATCGATGAATGGGACACACATACCCGTTGTTTTCGGGAATGACCCGTTTGTTGCACTGCTGACATGATGGATAAACGTTATATTTCTCTTGAACGGCGACTTGTACTATGGTTAACGGTCGTCTTATTATATAGGTACCGTTACCTACCTGCTTCTCGAGTTGGCTCAGAGTGGTCATCATCTCGGCGTCCTGGTCGCTGGTTGTCTTGGTGGCGGTCATTTCTATGTCTCTGCTGGTGCTGATCGTGAAGGGTTTAGAAGTCGTCTGTGAAGCGGAGAGCGGTTGTATGCCTCGATCACTCCGAGTCGGGCTTATATAGTCCTCTCCCCGACTGTGGCGCGCTTTCTTATCGTCGCCCCTTGGTCGAGCGCGTGACGCCGATGCTGATGCTGCATGTCTGGTATCTGCGTCCGACCCTTGGTCGATCGCGTGATGCGGCCGCTGTATGTCTGCCATCTGGCTGTACTCTGGAGTCTGATGTAATCGTATGGCCTCGCGTACTAGCATGGTTATATGTCCTAGCATGTTCTGACCGGCTTGACCACTGTATGTCAGTGCACCCCAGTATCCTTCCCGACTCTTGACCCATTCCTGCAACTGGGAATGCCCAGTGTCCAACAGTCGTTTACGTAGGGTTGGATCGCGATATTTAACGGTCACTAATCCATACATTATTCCATATCGTTGTCTCTTCCATTCTGCGCGTAACATTTCCTTTTCTCGTATGCACTTGCTGAGCTGTTTCGCCTGTAGACCCGTGCGCGTGGCCAGCATCCTTTGCGCCGTCTGCATGTCGTCATGATGCATGCACTTCCGCCATTGATACGCGCTTTCGACACTGGTGAATTCTCTATTACAGGCGTGTATCCTGCAGGCGTAGAAATTGGACAGGAACTGTTTACCTCCTTTAAACCTTATAGGTTGGTTCATGGTGACTTTATGACGTTAACATGTACAGTTACTGTCTTAACTACGCGGTGTTCTAGCACTGTAGAGTACGTAACCCCCTGCTTTTTCCTTGCGTGATGGATGCCAGGTGTTGGTAAGCTGACAGTTGCCGGCCGCTTATCTCTTTTCTGCCGGCCTCTTATCTGTTTTCTCATTAGTGTGGTATTGTTCCTAGGCTGACGCAGGTTCTAGCATGCTCTATATAAGACGTCTGGGTTCGTCGTGTCGTCATACCAACCGCCATTGCCGTCGACATCGTTATTAGCACACACACGCATAATGTCTGTATTCGGCTTGCGCGATTGCATGGAGTTCGTCGTCGTCGCCGAACTCCTGCAGGCGGTACCTCTCTTACAGGCTATTGTGTGAGTATTTCTTTTATTTATTTATTTATTTATTTATTTCTATTTTGTTACTTTCATAGCTCTCCATAGCTCATACCTGTTTTAACTTATGCCTTTGCATATTGTGACTCTTATTGTGTCCTTTACTTATTACAGCGTTCCATGTTTCAACTGGGCCTGCGTCCTCATCGAATTGATGGAGGACGCCCCCCTACGCCGAAGCTGCCAGGCGACCGTCCTGTTCCGAGAGGCGCTCTACGATGCCGGTCTCCTGTCGGCCTTCGGTCTTCATGCCAGTCGTTGGCGCCACGTAATGAGTGACATTGCGTTTATGTACGGCGATGGATATCGCACCTCGACCGCCTCCCCAGAGTCGTGGGATGACGACTTGATCGCCATCGACGCAGCCGTCACCGACGCTCACGCTGCCGACGAGGACTTCGACGACGCCGGAGAGTGGGACGACGAAATAGCCGCCATAGACACCGCCACCGAAGCCCACGAGGTCGAGGTGATGGCCTTCCGGGCTCATATGACCAAATGGGAGCAGGTCATGCATGAGTTGATGCTCATCCACGCCCCATCGACCACATCCGTTTTCAGTCACGTTCACCTCGGCCCCGTCCATCTCCCATCACTCTTCCGGCGTCGTCGCTCTGTATCGCTACGAATTGCGTTGGCTCGCAAATTGACCGCTCGAGCCGTCCGGAGGTCGTTGCTGTCGGCATTCAACACTGTTCAACAATGCCCTTGACTTTATTATAACTACTACTACTACTACTACTACTACTACTACTACTACTACTACTACTAGCTTTTATATTTGTACTTGTTCTTTTTCGTTTTATTAAATTTGCATCACCTCATATTCACGTCTTGTATTGCATTCTTGTTCCAACTGCGTGTTGGCACATTATATTATATTATATTATATTTTATGTCCATTTTCGTCCTGCTACATTTTATTTAACGAACGGTCCGATTTCCCTCGTCCAGCGGTTATATTGTAGCCATGCATGTCGACTATTTATTCACTTTTACACATTCGTCTTATCTTTATCGGTTTTAATTTTATCACGTATTATGTCCACTACATATAACAGGCTATAACATACAGCGGTCCCACATCAATGTCGTCACTGCAACTTCGTTGCTGTTTATCGCTTATTAACTCAGCTCACTTGCTACATTGTACAGATTAGCGTCCTTTGATCTCGCGCTATGGCTCACAGCTGGATAAACGCTTCGGCTTACAGTTAACTCCAGTCGTTCGGACGTCCAGTTGTCATTAGCTAACCACTCGGACTGGTCATTCCGTCGAGGTCACGGTCACGTGTTGTCGTGGGTGGGTGGGTGGGTGGGTGGGTGGTGGTGGTGGGTGTTATTACGTGTATTTTCTTTGTTCCTATGTCCATCATAGATGACCACCGGTCACTGTTCGTTCCTCCTCCGGTCGCTAGGGGCGCGGCACGCGCATGCGCGCCACGCTCAGCCGCCGCCGCCGCCGCCAGGGGGCGCTCCATGGTCTAGTGCTGCTTTCTGATTGGCTGCGCGCACTCATTAGCGGTGGGCGATATTAGAGGCCTTTTCCTTTGATATTTTGATGCCCTAGATAAGAGGTCCCAAAAACCTCTGCTAACTACTACTGTATACTGTGTCTGCACTTTACATTGAATTGAGTTGAATGGCAATGAACAAGGGACACAGATTTACCCAGAACGAGTGAACAATAAATACATGTATGCAACCTTTGCTTATGATCTTTAAGAGTGTGTTAGATTAATGTAATTTCAAAGCGTGTGAATTAATTATAATTTTATTAATTTAGTTTGTTCAAGTCAAATGTCCCTTATATGGTAAAGGCGCTTGGTTAGAATTCGTTAGAACACAAAATGCTAGAGCATGACAACTAGCACTAATTGTAGCGCATGACAACTAGCACTAATAGTAGAGCATGACAACTATCACTAATGGTAGAGCATGACAACTACCACTAATTGTAGAGCATGACAACTACCACTAATGGTAGAGCATGACAACTACCACTAATGGTAAAGCATGACAACTACCACTAATGGTAGAGCATGACAACTACCACTAATGGTAGAGCATGACAACTACCACTAATGGTAGAACACGACAACTACCACTAATGGTAGAACATGACAACTACCACTAATGGCAGAGCATGACAACTACCACGAATGGTAGAGCATGACAACTACCACTAATGGTAGGGCATGACAACTACTACTAATGGTAGAGCATGATAACTACCACTTATGGTAGAACACGACAAAATTAATACCACCAATGTTAGAGCATGGAAACTACAACTAATGGCAGAGCATGACAACTATCACTAATGGTAGAGCATGACAACTACCACTAATTGTAGAGCATGACAACTACCACTAATGGTAGAGCATGACAACTACCACGAATGGTAGATTATGACAACTACCACTAATGGTAGAGCAAGACAACTACTACTAATGGCAGAGCATGATAACTACCACTAATGGTAGAACACGACAACTACCACTAATGGTAGAGCATGACAACTACTACTAATGGTAGAGCATGATAACTACCACTAATGGTAGAACACGAAAACTACCACTAATGGTAGAGCATGACAACTACTACTAATGGTAGAGCATGATAACTACCACTAATGGTAGAATACGACAAATACCACTAATGGTAGAGCATGACAACTAGCACTAATGACACGCGGGGTCGTGATGATATATCGTGGAATAAACCCAGCAGTCTTGACATAAGAAAAATACCTTCACACAACCTTCCAGTGCTGGAACAACCTTACACAGTCAAAAAGACTAATAAATTATGACGAAGCTGAAAGGATGGCATTACATGGCTAAAATTTATATATTCAGAACACGATGGCATGTCATCCCTGCAAGTTGCGAAGCCAGGGCACTAAAAGGTTTGATTGTGTTTATGGCAAAGATGTTGGTTGGGTCACGGTGAAGTGTCATTTATTTAACGTGTAGACTCAAGTACCCCTATGACGAACACACGCTACTGAATACACGACCCAGTGGAGACGTTGATGCAGCGAGCGGCCACCACAATCGCCTCTATCTTGTTTGGGTGAATGTCCGGTGCAGTCTATACTTGAGGGGATACACTAGCAAGGCAAAGAGGCAGAGGGAAGCCACGATAAAGATGTATTTGGAAAGTGACAGTGGTTGGTAGAGTAGTTGGAGAAATATATATATTTCACATAAAAACAAGATTTGGGCAGCGACGTCGTGAATAGGATTTACAAATTCAAGAGAAGATCGCTAAACGTACTGCTCTCGTCAAAATACACCTTATATATGCATGAAGTGGCATGTGAAATTACTTTAAATCATGCACTCAGTTGATGTCAACATAATAACCAATCATTTTCTTCGTCTTCTCCTTGCTCTCTTGCGGGGGGTCCAAGTCACTTGATTGCTTCTTCCATTTTCATTGTTAATGTTCTCCATTTCCCTCTGTCTTCTGTGGTGGTCTTCCACTCTTGATCGTTCGTACCTGCCCTTTCAAGATCTCTTTTGACACAGTCTTTCCATTGAAGCTTTGGTCTTCCTCTTCTACTTCTGCCACCCTCTTCTACTTTCCATGTTCTTTTTGACAGTCTGTCTTCACCCATTCTTTGCACATGTCCTGCCCATCTCATTCTGCGTCCGGCTACTTTCATATTTAGGCGTTTTTTCTTGCAAATCACTTCTCTCAATTCCTTCATCTTCCTTCTATCTTCTTGGATTACTTTGCATATTCTTCGGACCCAGTTGTTTTCTGCTATTTGCATCTTCCCCTCCTGTCTCTATGTCAGTGCCAGTGTTACCAAATGCCAGCGTGAAATGCAGCTATTTGCGAGCTTTTACACACACAACGATTCGCAAACATACTTTCCCTCATTTCGCCCGACCAGCTGCCCGTCTCCACATCCAGCGTGTCCCGCCCGCGAAATTACCATCCTTACCCGGTAGGTCATGGGCGACTGGTTTAGCTACGCCCACTCGCTGTCATTGGTCGCGAGAGTGTGGCCGTGCCTTCAAGATGGCGGAGGTTGTTTGATGCGATAAACTTTCTGCCGTCAAAACGTCCGCCTGCCAATTCAATAACAAGACGAGTACGCATCAGACAAATTCTGCGTTTTTAAGCGCCAATGTAAAGCCAGGCTAAGTCATAACTAATAACATGCCATAGGCTTTGTTTTTATAAGACAATTTCCTTTTGATTAAAACCGAATATTTATTTAATCGACTGAGAGCAAACAAATTGTTGTTAGACGTGTATTGACTTTAGCTAAATACTTAGTTAGTTGTAAGACTTCACATGTACACACACCAGAAATTACAAGTTAGATGGAATGACGTAATGTCAAAGCAATTCAGCATTAAGAACGGGGTTCGCCAAGGAAGTGTTATGTCTCCACTTTTATTTGGAGTATACATAGATGGGCTGTTGGATGAATTAAAATAACTTGGTATTGGCTGTTATATTGGGCAACATTTCTGCGGAGCTGCAGGATATGCAGATGACATTATATTACTATGTCCTACTAGTTCTGGGTTGCGAAAAATAATTGAGGTGTGTGAGAACTATGCCAAACTACACGTTGTGTTGTGTAATGGGTCAAAAAGTAAACTAGGATGTTGATCTGCATTTTGAAATAAATGGCATATATGTGAGAAAATTATACCTCTTTAGTGTTATTATATATATATATATATATATATATATATATATATATATATATATATATATATATATATATATATATATATATATCATATATATATATATATATATATATATATATATATATATATATATATATATATATATATATATATATATATATATCATCATAGTGTTTTTTCGTTGAATCTTAATATATATGTTAATTTATTTTTTATAAGAGTTGTACTTGTGTTTATAATTAGTATTTCAGCTCAGTTTTTACCACAGAAGATATCAGCTCACTTCCAGTTCCATTTACTAAATTTGAGGGCAATAAATCAGAACATTTGGGGCAGTTATTTGTAACTCCTGAAATTATAGCAAATAAATTTAAGAAAATGAAAGATAATAAATCACCTGGAGTTGATGGGATACCGCCAAAACTGCTTAAGGAAATTGTTGAACAAATTAGTACACCACTTGCAAAAGTGTTTAACTTGTCACTAGAAGAAGGTGTAGTTCCTTCAGAATGGAAAGAAGCAAACATTACATTGCTATTTAAGAAAGGATCGAGGAACAAACCAGAAAATTACAGACCAGTGAGTTTAACATCAGTTGTATGTAAATTACTCGAAACATTAATTAGAGACCACATGATGGAATTCCTTGTAAAACATAAATTAATAAATACATCTCAACATGGGTGCCTAAAAGCAAAGACATGTCTAACCAATCTCTTATGTTTTTTTGGAAGAAATTACAAAGTGGGTAGATAACGGGTCACCAGTGGATGTTGTATATTTCGATTTTCAGAAAGCTTTCGACAAAGTGCCACATCAAAATTGTTACTTAATCTAAAAGCCCATGGTATAGGCAATGATTTAATCAACTGGATAGAAAAGTGGCTTACACACAGAAGACAAAGAGTAATAGTAGATGGTGAGATTTCAAACTGGAAATCTGTTCTGAGTGGGGTACCACAGGGATCAGTATTAGGCCCTATACTGTTTTTAATATATATAAGTGATTTGGAAGATGACATATCTAGCAAAGTACTGAAATTTGCAGATGACACAAAAGTATCCAGAAAGGTTACTAATGATACAGATAAACAAAGTTTACAGGATGATCTAGATAAATTAGTTAAATGGTCAGAAAAATAGCAAATGTTATTCAATTTTGGGAAGTGTAAATGCATACACATAGGACATGGAAATATGGACGAAGAATATAAAATTGGGGATGCTGTACTAGGTAGAACCACGCAAGAAAAGGATTTAGGTGTAACATTTGGTGCTGACATGAAAGTTTCAGAGCAATGTGGGATTGCTGCTTCGAAAGGAAATCAAATTATAGAGCTAATTAGGAGAACTATCACATATAAGGAGAAACAGCTAATTGTACCCCTGGACAAAGCAATAGTTAGGCCACATTTGGAATATTGTATACAAGCATGGAGGCCGTATCGTAAGAAGGACATAGACAAGCTAGAAAGAATACAAAGAAGAGCAACTAAAATGATTCCAGAATTGAGAGACCTTAGTTACGAAAGTCGCTTATTACAATGTGGTTTGACAACACTAGAGACCAGGAGACTAAGAGGAGATCAAATAGAAGTGTTTAAAATAGTGAACGGTTATGAGGATGTTTGTAGGAATATATTCTTCAAACTTAAAGAAGGCAGCAGAACCAGAGGAAACAAAGCAGCATTAGTTAAAGAACAGCGTAAGTTGGACATGAGAAAGTACTCTTTTTCACAGAGGGTGATAAATGAATGGAACAAACTGCCAAATGATTGTGTTAATGCTAATAGTGTGAATATGTTTAACAATAGAATTGACAGATATATGATAAGAGCGGGCTACACATAGATTATAAAATTGTTGGACTCTCGATAAGCCAATGGCTTCCTTGTCCACTTGCCATCTGGAACTTGTTGTTTGGGATGACAATCTTGTTAAATCTAAATCTTGTTAAACATAGTTGCAAACAAAAACGAACGTTATTGTATATCTAGACACGTTCTGAATGTCAGCACTATCCACAATTATACGCAATTGCAATTGAGAGATTGAAAAATAGGAGTGTACCAAATTAAATAAAGATGGGCAGAATCTGCGTATGAAATGTAAGTTGTAACAGTGGTGAAATGGTTAGTGGCGCCACTGGTGGGGAGTTTGGGGCGTTCAATGTCGCATTTAATATTGCATCCCAATATCGCACGGATCATGTAAACGTGTGTGTAAAAAGTATTTTTTATTGATATGAAAACATCGTTAAATATCTGCGGACTAGGATCGGGCATGCGTTTTCCTGGATACTCGATTGTTTTTATCATACACTGTTACATTATCCAATAGAGACCACACGGGTTATTTAGGGTAGCCTCATATGCATGCATTCACTATTGCGCTTGTTTATGGAGTCTGCACTTCACAGATTGTTAAATGTTAGTCAGTTCTGACATAAGGCTGTTGGGTACGATAACAAACATACGCGGCTGTGGTTGCGTGCTACCTTGCGATGAAGTCCAAAACACTAAACATTATGTTGTTTCCTTGTCGCATTGTCACACTCCCATGACAATCTAATCATTGCAGCAGCTCATTATAGGAGAGAATTAATATCATATGCAATCGGTTGCATCGATGTTTCACTGTTGTTCGTAAGTACTGAGTAGAGTTGTCCTGATAAAGTGTCTTATTACACTAATGCTGCTGCTTTGATTTTTCTTTGTCGGTCGAGTTTGTGTTGATGGTTTGCGGGATTGTTGGTCGGTCGGTCGGTCGGTCGGTCGGTCGGTCGTTCTTTCGTTCGTTCGTTCGTTCGTTCGTTGTTAATATGAAAAAAACACTGCGCCTTTGTGTATTATTCAGGAAATTAGATACAGTGCGCCTACTGTACGTATATAAGATGACGTCATCGGGGACCTTTGCTTTCATTGTGTAGTTAGTTGTTATCTCCAGTGCGCAGCCGTCGAGTAATTCCTTAATGAACGCGTTTATCAGACGTATAAAGCCGTTTCAGTTATTTGTTGATGTTATTATTAGAACGTTACGAATAGCGAAATGTAACGTTCTACGCAGCTTTATTCCAGACAAATTTATAAATTACTGTATTTTCTGCGTTTCGGGTACGCGTTGTTGTGTTAGCCGCTTAACTTAAAACGTGCACCTTAGACATTATACGGAACCTGCACCATATAATGGAGATCCAACTAGTAACACTACACATAAATGTAAATTTTATTTCAACACTAAAATAGTATAACATGATACTTTACTCTGCGTATTGTAAAACAAATGCACTTGGAACCGTTTCACTAACACATAAAGCTCATCAGGAAAATCCACCACGCACCAACTCAACTAACACCAACTCGGCCATGCACCAACTCAACTAACACCAACTCGGCCATGCACCAACTCAACTAATACCAACTCGGCCATGCACCAACTCAACTAACACCAACTCGACCATGCACCAACTCAACTAACACCAACTCGACCATGCACCAACTCAACTAACACCAACTCGGCCATGCACCAACTCAACTAACACCAACTCGACCATGCACCAACCAACTCAACTAACACCAACTCGACCATGCACAAACTCAACTAACACCAACTCGACCATGCACAAACTCAACTAACACCAACTCGACCATGCACCAACTCAACTAACACCAACTCGACCATGCACAAACTCAACTAACACCAACTCGACCATGCACCAACTCAACTAACACCAACTCGGCCATGCACCAACTCAACTAACACCAACTCGGTCATGCACCAACTCAGTTAACATCAACTTGATTCACACCAAGCACGATGGCTTACTGATTAGAAAATCGGAACCTCAGTTGAGCGAACCCAGGTTCGAATCTTCTGTTTCGAAGTTTAGGCAATTTCGTTCACTCATAATTGTCTCAGTTAACTCGTCTGTATACCGGATATATACATTGTTGGATATGTGGACGAATATTCTTCGCGCAGGAATGTCAAGGTGGTTTAATACTTCCTAGAGAAGTCGAGTTGGTGTCGGAAATGAACAGGTCTACCTGGAGGTGAAGTAAAACTTTTCAAGCGGTCATACGGACTGAATTCTGCGCTATGCAAGAACGCTCTTTTTTAGCTTTTGACAACTCAACCCAAACCAACTCGACCCACACCAATTCAACCAAAATCAACACGACCCATATCAGCTCTACCCAACCCAGCCCAGTGTCGTGGTTTACTTCGGGGAGGCTATGTTATAGGTTCTTGTCTATAGAGAGGATGTGTACCAGCATGGGAGGCTTACGCACTAATGTTCCCTTTCACCCCCAAAGGGAACTAGCTGAATTAGAACGCGAATAGTACGGAGCTATGAAGCCCATAACATGACATCGTCAGCAATCCTAGCTCGTTCTAGAGCGAATCTACAAAATTGCCGGTTTCTAGCGGCAGGGTTACGATCAAGACCGATACGAATGTAGGGGAGACCGGGGAAAGTTGTTACTGAGTAGCTTTACGAAATAATGGCACACATATGGAGATACAATCGACGGTAGTTGGTTGGAAGTCCACCAGCAGACACACTGTTAACAATTCGGGAGTTAAGAAGACGACATTTACGAGGTATGGAAAAAAATTACTTTTTAACCACCAAAGACGTTTTTTTGGTATGTCTACATAATATCATCTCACACATCTACATTTTATGTTTCGTGAATGAAACTTGAACATGTCTTCTGTGTAGTATATAGGGTTTCTATTATGTAGTATAAGGGGTTATGCTGAAATTCTGGATTTGTTTTCGTCCACGTGCGTTCAACTACAAAAATTGTGTGCGTACGTGTGTGTATCATTCAATCAAGTAAAGGTCGCATTACATACATGATGCCATTCACTATATCATACTCCAATCAATAATTTATATACCATTCACAATTGATTGTTATATAATAATCCGGGGAACGAGTGCCATTTGGTAACTAAAATGAAAATTTAATATATGAAGCTGTGAATACCTACATTGTTATGCACACTCTGTATAAGATGTATAAATATGTATAATCCAATTAATGTAATAACAATAACATGTTCGAGTGACCCTTGCCCCGACTACATGGCTAGTTGTTACAGTCGACGGTGCCAGGGTAATATCACATTTCTACCTAACTACAATACGGAATATCAATGATATGGTACATTTTATTAAGAAGAATAATTACTTTAATATATACGTTGACGTAAAAAATGCATTTGTCATACTGTTCACAAAAAAATACTGAAAATTGTAACAACTAGCCCCGGTCTCCCCTACACCCACACCATAAGCTAATCGGGTGAAACTGAATGGTCCATCGGTAGAATGTCTGTCACACGGGCGGTCGACTCCCCCTTAGGCAACTTTTATTTAGACAGAATTAGTTTACCTTTCAAAAGAATAGATAAAACATACATTAATTTTATAAAATCTAGATAAACAATGTTGATGAACTATGAACATTTTTGTGCTAATAATAATAATTTTTTATTTAATCAAATTATTGTATCATTATAATGATATGTTCAATTTAAAGGTACACTAATTCTGTCTAAATGCGCCGGCCCGCGCGACAGGCGAGCACTTTACCGCTGAACCACATTCAGTTACACCGGAATAGCTTATCGTTTGGGTTAATATTCTTGTCGGGTCTTGATCTACATGTGGCTTCACCCAGCCGGCAGAAATGGGCGAGTTTGTAAACTCACTGCAACCTCTAGAAACCGCCGACTGTCGGTCGGTCGGTCGGTCGGTCGGTCGGTCGGTCGGTCGGTCGGTCGGTCGGTCGGTCGGTCGGTCGGTCGGTCGGTCGGTCGGTCGGTCGGTCGGTCGGTCGGTCGGTCGGTCGGTCGGTCGGTCGGTCGGTCGGTCGGTCGGTCGGTCGGTCGGTCGGTCGGTCGGTCGGTCGGTCGGTCGGTCGGTCGGTCGGTCGGTCGGTCGGTCGGTCGGTCGGTCGGTCGGTCGGTCGGTCGGTCGGTCGGTCGGTTCGTACGTTCGTGAAATCTTTCGTTCGTTCGTTGCCATGTGTTGTTTCAATCAAACCTGTCTTAAACGACCGCTCAACGAAGAGCTCATATGAATCTTGGTGATCCCGTTACCTGCCTCATTAGTCCTGACAAACAAGCTCTATGAAACCACAAACAATAAATAATAACGTCGTGGATTCAGCTGTGCTTACATCTTTATTGTTTCAGACAATTGGATACATTAAACAACAGCGATTGTGTGAAGAAATTCACGATTAACAGCCATTTTACCCTCACCACACAGTGGATTGTTTCTTATACTTGATGCAGCATTGACGATTGTAGGATCCGCCGCAGATGTACTTTAGGTAGATACCACCAGAACAGGGATTGTTTTTGTCCTGGCAGAATCCACCATTGTTGGTGCATCTGTAATCTGCCGGAGTATAAATATATTATCAATGCTCAACAATCTTGTGCGACATGTAAGTTCCTGTTCATATGACGTTTATTTTAATAGACATTAAAAACCTTGTAACCCACTATTAAGAAAACGTTACTTTTCAACCAAATGTCTACGTGTTAAATTGCATATATGTATGTATGTATGTATGTATGTATGTATGTATGTATGTATGTATGTATTCATGTATGTATGTATGTATGTATGTATGTATGTATGTATGTATGTATGTATGTATGTATGTATGTATGTATGTATGTATGTATGTATGTATGTACGTACGTACGTACGTACGTATGTATGTATGATGTATGTATGTATGTATGTATGTATGTATGTATGTATGTATATATATATATATATATATATATATATATACATTTATATATACATACATAAATCCATGTATATATACATACATATATATATATATATATATATATATATATATATATATATATATATATATATATATATATATATATATATATATTCTGAAGAACGTTTCTGACAAGGCATGTCACTGAATTCGGTCATGCGTTTGCTGCTGACGTAGAGTCGAGGCTTACCCGATGCCTGCGCGCCACTGATGGCAAACAGCAGCATTATCAACGCAAACGCTCCAAATGATGTCTTCATGTTTTCGTATGTTTGTTTTCTGGAAAGCTGAACGAATTGGCTTCTTTTTCTGAAAAATTAAATCCACTATAAGATAAGTTTTCAAGAAAAACGATAAAAACTAGGCAAAAACAAACGATTCAGTGAAGTGTTAGTTAACATCAAAAGAAAATATACATACATACATGCATTCATACATACATACATACATACATGCATACATACATACATACATACATACATACATACATACATACATACATACATGTATACATGCACACACACACATCCATATACATACATACATACATACAAACACACATGCATGCATACATGCATGCATACATACATGCACACATACACACATACACACATACACGCACATACATATATACATAAAGTTCGGCTTGGTGATATTGTTCTAAAAAAGGCTAGCTGAATGAAATATCGAAACACCGTACAATTGTAGCGACCACAACGTACAGACTAGTCGGTTAATTGAACGATGCCGAGTGTTGGAAACAACTAGAAAACATCTAGAAAATTAGTAATAACAGTGACAACGTAACATAAGTATGTAGTTATTACACTAAAGTAGTAAAATGTGGCTACTGTACACTTACAGTGCAGAGCAGTTCGTTGAAGTACGCAGTCAGAGGCGTAAAACTGTGGTTGTTTCAGGCGGCTGCTCGTCGCCTTTATACGGGATCACACGACACTCTTTTTCCGAATGTCTGTCACGGTCATAAGAAGACCATAAGAAACCGTTTGGCCGAACCCATATTTATCATGGCATCGTTCGTGGATGCGGTGAGGGAGTGGTGGACGTATGAAAACACAAGTTGTGTTTTACTTCCACTAATATTACAAACATCTATTTCACGAACTTTGAATGGGCTTTTGTGAGTACATTTGTTCATCAATCCGTTGTACAAATATTAAAAACAGTGTCCAATCAAAACTGCAAATGTTTTTTACTCCAGAACGACTTGTAACTTAACAGTTGATACAACTCACCTGTAACATTGATACTGGCACAAATGTCGTTTAAGATAAAATAGTATCACCGATGGCGTTTTACGTGCTGGCGTAAATATGCGTATATTTGTGCAACCCCACCAGAATATAGTGGTAGTGATTACGTTTAATTGTGTGTGTGTGTGTGTGTGTGTGTGTGTGTGTGTGTGTGTGTGTGTGTGTGTGTGTGTGTGTGTGTGTGTGTGTGTGTGTGTGTGTGTGTGTGTGTGTGTGTGTGTGTGTGTGTGTGTGTGTGTGTGTGTGTGTGTGTGTGTGTGTGTGTGTGTGTACATTGTATGTGTGCAAAATTGTCTGTTCTCTTGTGGCCGAAATCTTGATTTTTCTACGATGTCTTAAAACAAAGATTCATCATGTATGAAAACACTATGTCGGAGTGTCGAATATTGTGAACTGGTATGAAAAGACGCCGACCGCATTCTACACAGGAACCTATTGTAAGTGTCAAACGAATCGGTTGTGTTTGAACATAAGCTACCGTCGAACCTGCAAGGCGCAGCATAGAGAGGAGCAAATTTGATAACAAATAGCTCCCCTTTCACAGCTGTTCACCAAACTACAGAATAAATATGTTTCCCATGCACGCAATGTAGCAGTAAATGTCTATGTATTTCATTGCACACAAATAGTGTCACCTTTACGGCGACACCGCCCAATGTAACTTTTATTGTTGAACATTGCAAACTACTACAGACTGTCGTTCAAACGCACTAAATAAGTTGTCGTGTTTTTTGCCCATATGTTTTAACGCGGCTGCTTCTTCCAACATGTTGCCACTTTCAATCGGGTGTAACATATATATATATATATATATATATATATATATATATATATATATATATATATATATATATATATATATATATATATATATATATATATATATATATATATATATTGGCAACGACGGTAGTACTACATTAAATCATGAGTTCTTGAGTTGTTGAGTTTCTGCCGAACTGTGTAATGCCATAACCGTTTGGATATATCAAGCAAGGCATGACGTCCTGTTTTGATTAATATGGTATGTCGATCAGTGCAGAAGGGAGACGCAGCAATGGCTTCAACCATTGACACAATGTGTATTTCTGTTGTCCTCCAACACAAATGTGACTTGGGACACCCTTCTAAAGATTAGAAAAACACGAGGAAGACGTCTTGCCTAAAATTTTGATATTTATTCAGTTTTGGACAAACTGATTGCCCACGTTCCACTGGGATTACCCATGCACATGCGCGGCTTGTTTCAAACGAGATACAAACCGTAGATATGTGCAACTAGTGAAACTGTTTCTCGAAAATGAATTGCACTAACAAGAAAAAGGTTCATCAAAGGTTAACAACGTGCTTGTGCCAAGAAAATAGCAAACTAATGTCAAATAAGAAGAATCTAGTAAATGGATTTAATTCAAGTTTTCTTACAAATGTTGCGCCTAATTTAACAAAGCATATTTGAAAGGTTTGTATCGATTTATTGCTACTTGGGAAGAGGACTTGAATGAAAAATATTTGTTTAAGTCCTGTTGATGACTTTACTTTATCCGTCCCCTTGTACCGGGGGGTGTCGCGGGGGGGTGTCGTGGAGAGGGGCGATGCCGTGTGTCTTCAGTGTATCTTTGACACCTGCAATCCAAGTTTTTCTTGGTCTCCCTCTCGCTTTGAAGCCTGTCATCCTGGTGCTGTATGCCTTGAGGGCCAGTTGGTTGGTGGCCATGCCTGTCAGATGTCCAAACCACTTGATTCTCTGTTGTTGTATGTAGTGGTGGGCTGGTGTTGTTATATGTAGTGGTGGGCTGGTGTTGTTATATGTAGTGGTGGGCTGGTGTTGTTGTATGTAGTGGTGGGCTGGTGTTGTTGTATGTAGTGGTGGGCTGGTGTTGTTATATGTAGTGGTGGGCTGGTGTTGTTATATGTAGTGGTGGGCTGGTGTTGTTATATGTAGTGGTGGGCTGGTGTTGTTGTATGTAGTGGTGGGCTGGTGTTGTTGTATGTAGTGGTGGGCTGGTGTTGTTATATGTAGTGGTGGGCTGGTGTTGTTGTATGTAGTGGTGGGCTGGTGTTGTTGTATGTAGTGGTGGGCTGGTGTTGTTATATGTAGTGGTGGGCTGGTGTTGTTGCATGTAGTGGTGGGCTGGTGTTGTTGTATGTAGTGGTGGGCTGGTGTTGTTGTATGTAGTGGTGGGCTGGTGTTGTTGTATGTAGTGGTGGGCTGGTGTTGTTATATGTAGTGGTGGGCTGGTGTTGATGTATATAGTGGTGGGCTGGTGTTGTTGTATGTAGTGGTGGACTGGTGCTGTTTATGTAGTGGTGGGCTGGTGTTGTTGTGTGTAGTGGTGGGCTGGTGTTGTTGTGTGTAGTGGTGGGCTGGTGCTGTTGTGTGTAGTGGTGGACTGGTGATGTTGTGTGTAGTGGTGGGCTGGTGTTGTTGTGTGTAGTGGTGGGCTGGTGTTGTTGTGTGTAGTGGTGGGCTGGTGTTGTTGTGTGTAGTGGTGGGCTGGTGTTGTTGTGTGTAGTGGTGCACTGGTGTTGTTGTGTGTAGTGGTGGTCTGGTGTTGTTGTGTGTAGTGGTGGGCTGGTGTTGTTGTATAAAGTGGTTGGCTGGTGTTGTTGTATGTAGTGGTGGACTGGTGTTGTTGTGTGCAGTGGTGGGCTGGTGGTGTTGAATGTAGTGGTGGGCTGGTGTTGTTGCGTGTAGTGGTGGGCTGGTGTTGTTGTATGTAGTGGTAAATATGCTACCGAGGTATTTGAACTCGGTCACTTGCTGGAGCTGAGTGCCATTGATGTTGGTGTTGAGTTTGTTGGGTGTTCTGCTCACTTTCGTTGTCTCGGTCTGGCTGATGCTGATCTTCATGTCGTATTCTTCACAGGCTATTTGTATGCTATTTGTATGCTATTTGTATGCTATTTGTATGCTATTTGGTATGCTTGCTCAGGCTATTTGTATGCTTTTGCAACTTATTTTAATCTTCATTTGCCAGGCTTTGATCATACGCAAACAACATTTCATTCAAGGCTTCTGGTTCTGGGTTTGCCTCCTTTGTTATATTGTCTATGTATACAATGGACACCATTGGTAATAGGGCACACCGTTGTCTCACTCCAGATGAAATTTGGAACCAGTCTGTGAGTCCGTTTGGGTTCCGGACTGAGCTCATGCTGTTAGCGTAGATGGCTCTGATGTTGTCCAGGAGTTGTCCTTTCACGTTGTGCGTTTCCAGTAGTCTCCAAATTTTGTCTCTGTTAACCCTGTGATGACTAAGACATTATAATAACTGTTCAGTATAAACATGAAATGTTAACAGGTGAAAATTATCAAAACATAATTACTCAAATTGTAAAATTTCATAATTATATGCAATGTATCTTCTCAAAGTAGATTATTTTCCAGCTAAATGAAAAACTTATTCCACTAAGTCTGGTGAATACGATATTTTATAAATGACAGAAATCCCATTGCTGCCACAGTTCACACAAAAAATTATAGATAAATTATATCGCTAGGTGGGGAAATATTCTTAGATAAGTGTGATATACTCAGTCCAAACCAGTGTGGCTTTAGATCTGATATATCAACATATCTTGCTCTTCTAGAATTGGTTGAAGAAATTACAAGTACACTGGATAATAAAAAAGTATGATATTGGCGTCACCGACAAATGTAGCTGGCACATTAAGTGGTTGCAAACTTACATGCCATAGTTCCATAAACATAATGCATTCCTACCCTGTCGTTGATAAATAGTCCATAGCATAAAGCCAGTAGTTCATTTAAGGTTAGTTACAAAATCAATTACAAATGGTACAACAAAAGCGATACAATTTATATTTGTGTAAAGGAATGCCATGGCTACAGTATTCTACCCAATACCAGCATGGAATTCAGGTATTTCCGAGATTTAGAAAACATTTTGTCGTGGTTCTTTTATAGCAAGTACAAGATTGTCTCTTGTTTGCAGATAACATGAAAACACAGTGGTCGAAACCATCGCTGGGTATCCCTACTGCACTGAACGAAATTAATCAGAACCATGTCGTACATTGATATATCCAAATGTTATTGAGCTATTCGACAGAAACACAACAACTCATGTTTTATTTTAATACAATTTACAAAAATATAATGTAGACAGTTAGTATTCGATAACGTGGAAACCTTCCCATTTGGTCCGATAAAATGCAGCTAGTTTTAGTTGGAGTCACACCCGATTGAAACAGCAGAAGCAACCGTGTTAAGACAGATGGGCCAACAACACGAGAACGTATAGTTTATGGAGCGCGGTTGGACGTCTTTCTGTACCAGTTCGCGACCTCTGAAATGGGGTTGCGGTGGGGAACAAAATACGCGTCGCAACAGGCGACATCACTTATACCGGTCGAGTTGGTTGGCGACATCGCCTACATAGTGTCGCGCCGTGAAGACATTGTGTGCAATCGTAAACTATCTACGTTAAATTACTGCAGCCTTGCGTGCGTGGCAAAATCTGATTTATATAGTAGTTGTGCTTGGTGCGAATGAATACAGTAATGTCGATTGACATTAGCGATCTAGGTTCCTGCGATAAAACAAGACGACAAAGCATGGGACGAATACTTCGGCTGCCTCTGTAATTGCTCTGAATTGCTCCGTGCTCGAAATGCTAAAATATATTTATAAATGTAATTAATCGACACTCGTATATACGTAGTGAGTGTACTCTTAAATGGCAGTAATCCTGCAAGAAAATCATATGAGATGGATCGCAACATACAGCTTTGTGTTTGGATTTCGTGAATCGTTAATCACAAGAACGCGTTTGTACGAAAAAGTATGAAAATAGTACTTTTTTCATTAATGAAATGGCTGAACAAATAAATTGTTGTTTTAAATCAGTTGTCTGGTCTTTTATTATGATATGGTAACACAAATGGTGTTATTCTGAGCGTCCGATTTAACTTTAGGGACAGTTTTGCCCGAAACATTATGAAAAAAGTATTTATTTCTTATCAAACGAAGGATGAAAATGATGTGTATTTAATGTAAATATGGAACATAACTGATATCTTATCATAAAAGAATTAATCATTCCAAATAATTTTTTTGTTTTTGTACTGTTACCTTATTATGGTTCGTAATGCTTCGTAATATCAAAAAGTAGCACTCCCGCGCAACCAATTTTGACTATATAATGGCGCTTCTAACTTGAAACAGTTGAATTCTTGTGTCGGAACTTTATGGCACGATTGCCTTAAATGTGTGTGCGTGCGTTTGTGTGCGTGCGTGCGTTCGTGTGTGCGTGCATTTTGTTTGTATCAGTATATTGCATTGATATATAGTTTCTAAAGAACGTACTTTGTTCGTGTACACTCACATGCAAGCTCACACAATTACTCATACATAATGAGCTGCTGTGCACCTCATTATTTTACGACAACGCCTCGGCATAAGCGTCGATTTTGTGATAACAATGGAGCGTATGATATGGCGAGTTTTTGTTTTAGTGTTTGATTTTTTATGGAAGTAAGGATCACGTTTTTACAACGTGACATGTGTAGATGTCTGGTAGATATATGAAGAGAAGCTAGGTGGTAATATTCATGGTTATGTCAGAAAATAAAAGATCGCACTGATAGCGTCAGTGACAGTCCGTTTGCGAGGCCCGCTGCGTTCGGGTTCTACGGATCGATGACATCAACATAGCTTCCACTACTGGGAATAATGTTGGCACATCATCCCGGTTGCCTTTATGCAGCAAGCCTGTCCCCAATCAAATCGCACAGTTTTAAATCCGCGACAATTAACGGCTGCACAGGCAGACGATTTTGACCTTTGGCTTCACACACACACACACACACACACACACACACACACACACACACACACACACACACACACACACACACACACACACACACACACACACACACACACACACACACACACACACACACACACACACACACACACACACACACACACACACACACACACACACACACACACACACACACACACACACACACACACACACACACACACACACACACACACACACACACACACACACATATATATATTAGAAGAAGAAGTGATTGAATGTGTATGCTGTTCTACTATCTGAAAACTACTTGTGATGTTGATATCTCATACAAAAGGCCACCGGTTGGTAGCGGCCTGCTGAATGATGTTGGGTTCCACATCATATCAAAACAATCGACGGCACAGGGGCGGGCCAAGGAGAGAGAAGAGCGTTCCAGGCGGTACACCTGGTGAACCAGCGTGTGAGGCCCGAACACATGACGCACCAAATCTGGAGGTACTCCTGGCCACCATGTTGGCGAAGACGGACTACACGTTCGAGGCGATTCGTCGATAGCAGTTGACTCCCCTTCCCGCCGTCGCTGGCCCGTCTTCCCAGCCAGATGAACAACAGCCTGCCGCTGACGATCCATCGCAACAGCCAAAGAGGTGCGACAGCGTGCAGGGAAGCGTAAACGTCACTCGCTATCGCCTCAACGGATGTTGAATTCTTCTCACTCTGAGTTCACTGACAGCGACTCCGCTGCTGAGGAGTTTGATAGAAGCACCCACCAAACCAAAACAGTTGAACATGAATCGGAACGACGCGCATTGAGGCCGAACCACACTGTCAACACCACGCGAAAGTCGGGCGTTTAACCCCTCGGTTTGGAAAGACGGACGATCGTGAGGCGACTCACCCCTCTGTTGGCGTAGGTATGATCGTGGGGTGACCTATTCCCCTGTTGGTGGGGGGCGGTCGTGGAACAACCTATCCCTCTTGTGGACATTAGAAACGGGCGGGTGGCAGGTCGTGAGGCGACTTATCCCTCTGTTGGAGGGGGGGCGGGGGGGCGGGGGGGGCGGTCGTGAGGCACCTTATCCCTCTGTTGGAGGGGGGACGACCTATATCTCTGGTGGAGGAGCAAAATACAACATACATATGGTGAAGAGACGTTGGTGAGGCGGCCTCTCCCTTTGTTGCCAGAGGGCGGTCGTCGTTCTGGTCAACTGGTTCATTACGTGAGACATGGCCAACCAGTGGACGAACTCCCCTTTGTGTTATGTGTGCGCTGTATGTCTGGCAAACAGTATCGCTTGTCTAAGCGGTAGGCCTAGAACATCTTTTCAAACAACAAAATAGGTCTACTGCAGTGCCCAATACACTGGCTCCGCCTTTTTGTATTCATTAATCTTTTTCAATTGTATTTCATATGCTGGAACCTTACAAAGCAACAACAAGGGTTTTTTGTCAATTTAATCTTGCAAACCTGTCTTGACTGTTTGCTAACGTTATTTATGCTAATTAGTGACATGTACCAGCTCGTGTCTGTACATTCATTGTCATTATAATGTACTTCTTGTGCCCACTGCTGCAGTATGTTCTAGTCAGTGGGCACAGTGGCAATCCTTGTCCTGTCATAGTCAGTGAAAATAATTGGACAGATTGCCCATTTCTCACCCTACATGGTAGCTGTGTTTCTCACGCAAACAGAGAAAGAGCTCCACATGCACACAAAATGTTCAATCAATCTTTTTCCTGTCATAGTCAGTGAAAATAAATTGGAGAGATTGCCCATTTCTCACCCTACACGGTAGTTGTGTTTCTCACACAAACAGTGAAAGGGCTGCACAGACACACATAAAACATTCTGACGCTCGCTTCGAAACAACCGCCATCACTGTAGACATGGGTGAATTAATGGACAGTCGCAGTCTCACTGCGCTTCTCTGTCAAAACTTGCCTATGATCGCGGGGAAAATATGCATAATCGAGATATGCCGGAAGAACCACACAGGTGTATATTAATATAAAATCAATATTGTTATTATGCCTCTATTGGTAGAACATTTGGAAGTACTAATTCATTGAATTCTAATATTTTTTTCGGTGTGGTGGAAAAGGAAATATACTACAAGATATAATAAATTGTGTTTTGTTGCTGTTCCATTCGGCATTCGCCCGCAATAGTGGCTCCACGTGGTGAGCCATGAACCTGGGGCGTCATCTCTTGCATGAGGTTGACACCATTTCACTGTCGTCTCTACCGTCTCCTTCCCCATCCCTCGTTCTCATTCTCCACTCCCTTCCCGCTCCCGCCAAATCTCTCTTCACACAGTCCTCCCACCCCACTCTTCTCATTCTACCCTTCACTCTAAGCGCATCCGCTCTCTTTTTCAACCGTTCCCCTTCCATTCTTTAGACTTACCCAGCCCACTCTAGCCGCCTCTCTCTCTGACAACAGCTTCCTCCCTCAGCTCCTCCATTCTTCGCTTGTCTATTCCTTTCACTCCCGCAGTTTTTCTACCCAGTTATTCTCTGTTTACAGTTTCTCTAGTTGATTTTCTGTCATCGTTATGGTCTCTATGCCATATAGTTAGACTGGTGTTACACAAGGGCTAAGTTACTTTTCTGACATATGTGTCTATCTCCCATCACCTCTTATACTCCGTGCTGCCGATCCTGCAAGACGCTCCACCCAGATGCACATATATGTTGGTTAAGTTTCTCCTGTTCTGAGGGGCTTGTGGTGTGTGGCCACATGCTCACCAGCAATGATTTTGCAGTCCCCCACCCTCCACATATGCTGCCTCCACACTACCAACAAGTCGAGTTCTGTTTTAAGCTAGCCATTTCAATCCGATGTGGCTTTCCCGCTTCTTGAAGAATGTTACTGCCACGGCCAACCCGTTTCTAATAACCAATTTTACCATCTCTTAGTCCTTTCGATTCCATTTTCCCACCTT
>OY759264.1:43392183-43412183 GCA_963662155.1 Lamellibrachia columna | reverse complement strand
TTATCGTGATCATCTTGAGACATTTAGCATCTTTGTGTTGGTGCACGTAATGGTTACCTAGATATATATATATATCCCCAACCTATTAAGTAAATGTGTAAAGCATTTTAGCTTGTGTCTTGTTTTTATTCCCTTTAAGCGCTTCTTTCTTAATGACTACTATGCACACAAATAGAACGAGGCAATGTGAATGTTTGTAACTGAAAATACCTTAATTAGATTCACTTTGTTTTTAAATTATGTATCTCGGTGTTTGCAAGTAATGCTTTATTTTTTGTATATTGCGTCTGTATCTCACTTCAAATTTAGTAGAATTGCTATGAACAAGGGGACACAGATTTACCCAGAACGAGTGAACAATAAATAAATGTATCGAACCTTTGCATATGATTTTTTAAATGTGTTAGATTAATGTAATTTCAAAGAGAGTGACTTAATTATAATTGTATTAATTTTGTTCAAGCCAAATTTCCCTTATATGGTAAACGCGCGTGGTTAGAATTCGACAGAACACAAAATGGTAGAGCATGACAACTAGCACTAATGGTAGAGCATGACAACTAGCACTAATGGTAGAGCATGACAACTAGCACTAATGGTAGAACATGACAAATAGCACTAATGGCAGGCGGGGTCGCAATGAGATATTGTGGAATAAACCCAGCAGTCTTGACATAAGGAAAATACCTTCACACAATCTTTCAGTACTGGAACAACCTTACACAGTCAACCAGACTAATAAATTATTTCGAAGCAGAAAGGAGGGCATTACAAGGCAAAACTTGATTTAGCTATTCAGAACACGATGGCAAGTCATTCAGGCAAGTTACGAAGCCAGGGCACTAAACGTTTTGATTGTGTTTATGACAAAGATGTTGGTTGAGTCACGGTGAAGTGTGATTTGTTTAACGAGTAGACTCAAGTACACCTCTGACGAAGACACGGTACGGAATACACGACCCAGTGCAGATGTTGATACAGCGAGCGGCCACCACAATCGCCTCTACTTTGTTTGGGTGAATATCAGTTAAAGTCGATACATGAGGGGATGCTGGCAATGCAAAGAGGCAGAGGGAAGCCACGATAAAGATGAGAGAGGGACACCACTGATGTCTTTGGAAAGTGCCAGTGATTGGTAGAGTAGTTGGAGAAATAAATATATAAAAAAAAACTATTTGGACAGCAACGTCTTGAATAGGATTTACAAATTTAAGAAAAGATCGCCAACTGTACTACTATCGTCAAAATACACCTTATATATGCATGAAGTGGTATGTGTTGTGGAAATTACTTTAAATCCTGTACTCCGTTAATATCAACATAATAATCAATCATTTGATGGTTTTTCACCACCGATGACAAGGCATCTTTCTACTCGCCGACAACTGTAACTAGCCCAGTTATCAGTTGCAAACTTCCATGCCATAGTGCCATATACATAGTAAATGTTTTATACGGTTGTTAAATGATCGATTGCAAAACTATCAGTGGGTCATTTAGGGTTAGTTACAACATAAAATAACAAATGGTACAACACAAGAGATACAACTTATGTTTGTGGTTACGACAAAGGATTGTTGTTTATGTGATGGTGATTTGGGCAAATGAACAACGACTATCAGTCCATTACACCCGGCGTTCAGGCCTGTGTTTGCCTTAAGCACGGTATTCTACCAAATGCCAGCGTAAAACGCAGCTATTTGCGAGCTTTTACATCCACAAAGATTCGCAACCATTCTTCCCCTCATTTCGCCCGACCAGCAGCCCCTCAGCACCTCCAATGTGTCCCGCCCGCTAAATTGCCACAAGCCCCGGTAGGGCATGTGCGACTGTTTTAGGTACGCCTACTCGGTGTCATTGGTCAAGAGAGTGTGGATGTGCCTTCAAAATGCTGCGATAAACTTGGTTTCCGACGCCTGTCTGCAGTCATAACGTCCGCTTGCCAATTCAATAACAAGACGCGTACGCATCAGACAACGTCTGTGTTTCTGCTTGCTAAGCGCCGACGTAAAGCGCCGCATAAATAAAAAAACAAGCCAGGCTTAGTCATAACCAATAACATGCCATAGCACAGCTCGTGGTGTTGAAAAGACAATTCCCTTTTGACAAAAAACGATTAGTTATTTAATCGACTGAGAGCAAACAAATTGTTGTTAAACTTGTATTGACGTTAGCTAAATGCTTAATTAGTTGTAAGACTTCACATGTACACACACCAGAAATTACGAGTTAGATGGAATTACGTAATATCAAACTAATTCAGTGTTAAGAATGAGGTTCGCCAAGGAGGTGTTATGTCTCCACTTCTATTTGGAGTATACATGGATGGGCTGTTGGATGAATTAAAAGACCTTGGTATTGGCTGCTATATTGGGCAACATTTCTGCGGAGCTGCAGGATATGCAGATGATATTATATTACTATGTCCTACTAGTTCTGGTTTGCGAAAAATTATTGAGGTGTGTGAGAAATATTTAATGGGTCAAAAAGCAAACTATTGGTTTACAACAAGACAAATGCTGATCTGTATGTTGAAATAAATGGTACAGATGTTTGTACATGTGAGAAAATTAAACATCTGTAGTGTAAATAGATGTATGTCTGAGTTTGGTTCACTTCAAACCATCGTCATGAACAAATTGTTTCATCAGTATTGTAGTGCATTGTACGGATCTCATATATGTCCTTTGTGGGCCATGGTGATTTTCGTAAGTGGAGGTCGTTCGTTTGCTTGCTGTTTCGGGACTCGAAATACACGTTGTATGTGTTATGGGTTGGGAGCTTCGTTAGCAGGTTTCGTTGGACGGGCTTTTGCTGTTATTTCGGCAGTGTTGGAGTAGGGAGGTCACATGTATCGGAGTCTGGGATTGAGCCAACTATGGTAGTCGTTAATATGTAAAATGTGTGCTCCATGGAGCGTATAGTAGCTGTGATGTTGTCGTGTTGTGTGTCGGGTTGCTTGTCAACACAGACATCGAAACAGAAACGACTGTGAGTTAAATTGTCCCAGGTATGGTGGCGGGTCATGGGTGCGCCATCCTTGTCCTTCAAGGTATCGTGCCTTCTTCAAACATGCCAGGTGTATTTTACAGTTACACACTAAACATATAATTGATCGATGGTCGTCAGTTGTCTTGTTGCAATGCACACAAGTGAGCCTAACGTTATTGTTCGGTGCCGTGGCATTCGTTGATGGTGTGACGTTCCAGGGTTTGGCTCAAAGCCACCCACCAACAACAACGACGCCAGCAGTAGGCAGACGTGGAGGCACAGCACAGCTATGAGTGGGGCCGCATGTCCCCCTCCACCCCCGAACGATTTCTTCCGCGTGGCTCGCCTTCGTATGGTTCGGCCGACGCGACCATTATCTTTCCGTTACGCACATGTCTGAAAACACCCAAATCGGGATATCCATGTTTTCGTGGAGATACTCATTCAGGCGAGTGTTCGAGCGTGACCGACCCCACTGACGTTTTCTGACTGTTTACGCCAATTCGGTACACGACGAGCGATAATATGTTTATCAACAGTTTGTTTTTAGTTTTCCATTCATACGGTCGTGTAAATGTAGTATGCGACTACAACATTCACGCCGTTCACGCCGGTCACGCCATTCACGCCGGTCACGCCGGTCACGCCGGTCACGCCATTCACGCCGGTCACGCCGGTCACGCCATTCACGCCGGTCATATAACACTGAAAGGTTGTTTACCTCAGTGAATCCGATATGTACTTGTCAGTTAATGCTTGTTCAAGCATTAACTGAAGTGAAAATAGAATTGCTGACAAATCACGATGTTCTTCCTTGGTGCAATTTCGTAACTTTGTGATCGGCGAGAGGATGGAGGTCACGCCCATGATCAGCATTGACCCACACAGTGTTTACCATTTGGATATTCACTATTTTTTAAATCGAATATGCGGAAATTACATAAACTATTCACATATTACACATGTGGACACCATTTAAACGGATTTGATTAAATCAGTTGAGGAAGCAATTATAAGTTTTGCATATATGTTCATGACTCTTAAGTAAGTGATATAAGTCCTGTACATAAGTTGCTAATGTTTTGACAATTCGGTAAGAAAACATATTTTACACGTCCGTTTCGGGCTTATTAGGCAATTATAAATAATAATAATAATGCACTTTATTTTTACACTCATATCCAGAGTACAACTCTGTTCAAGGGTGTTTATAATGACTAAATGGCCTAAAATGTGCGTAATAAAATTAATGTATAAGGCTTAAACTTCATTAAAAAAAAATGTACTAAGCCAAGATAAGCTAAAACTATCAATGTTCATACAAAAGTGGCGCGGAACGTACGGCGTGATGAGCGAAGCGAGGTACGCCGGCGTCCGGTCATGAAGGGCGCAAAACACAATGACGAGTAGTTTGTATTCAATGCGATACTTGACCGGCAACCAGTGGAGTTGTTGCAGTACTGCTGTCATGCTTCGCCGGTCGCCCCGCCTAATCCACAGAACAACTCTGGCCGCCGACCGCTGTACCATCTCAAGACGGTGTAAGAGGAGGTAGGAGATGCCATACAGTACAGCGTTCCCGTAGTCGATCCGTGATGTAACGAGGGAGCGAACAAGAATCTTGCATGCCCCACTTTTGTGTATATCAGTGTAAATACTCTAGCTAGCACTATATACATATAATTATGTATGCTTGTCTGCACATAGGTATTTTTCCCTCTTTGTATGCTGTCGCTTTGTTTAAGAGCAGCAAGGTTTTTTTGGTAAAGACTGTCTTCGGCAGTTGCTAGCTACAGTAGAAAATATCAATAATGTTAAATCTTATCTGGTATTGTTTACTAATTGATCATACACATCAGCTTAATACCAGGCTGTGCACAATTTGTGGCAGACTTAGTCACTATTAGTGTGTGCACAGCGGCAATCCTTGTTGGGTATGAATAAAATTGGATTGCCCGTTACCAACCTACCAAGTAGTTGGTGTATTTATACAAACAGAGAAAGGTCTGCACAAGCGTGTCCCCATTTCATTGTAAACACAAATACACCGGGAGTCGACGGGGTATCGAGCTGCGGAAAACACACGAAAAGAATCTTGCATGCTGTGATGGTAAGGCTTGTTCGTATCTGAGCGATTCGAAATAAATTCAAATAAGCAGCACGACAAGCGTTCGATACTTGAGCCGACATGTCAAGTCAGCTGTCAAGTACAACGCCGATGTCATGAACCTTGGGCGTCAGTGATACGGCGGACCCACACACATCGATAGTGGACATAGCAGAAGGCGAACGGACGGTGGTAGAACGAAAAAGTATGGCTTCTGTTTTCATCTCATTGAGTAGGAGATGGTTGCAGTTCAGCCAGCGTCTTATGTCACATACACATTCGTCGATTTTCCGTAGTGCGTCAGCATGGTTCAGCGACGGACACGCAGCGTATAGTTGATTGTCGTCCGCATATATGTGGTAGCGGATCTGATGGCGTTCGAAGATGTCCGCGATAGGTAGAATGTACATGTTGAATAGCATCGGACCTAGAACCGAGCCCTGCGGAACACCGTGATGAATAAGTCTCGACGCTGAAGTTGCTTCGCGTATCTTTATTGCATTAGTTCGGCCTGCGAGGTATGATTTGAACCATGTAAACACTGTCTGGGTTAGTCCGATATCACGAAGTCGAAGCAGTAGGATGCTGTGGTTTAGTGGGTTGAATGCTACACTTAGATCTAATAGTACAAGCAAAACGCCACGCCGTGAATCAATTGCCTGCGTCATGTTTTCGGACGGGAGCCGTCTCCGTGCTGTGTCTCGGCCGGTACGCGCTCTGGAACGGGTCGTTGAAGCCGTTGGCGTCAATGTGACGGCGCAATTCGTTGGCGACATAACGTTCTAATGTTTTCTCTCCATTTTCCTTCAATCCATTTGTCTTTCCTCCCATTTTTTTCCTTCTCGTCTCCTTTCGTCCTGTCTCCCTACGTCCTGTCACCTTACCTCCTCTCAACCACATCCCAGGCTGAAGTGAGCTCTCCCTGACATCTCTCTCGTTGTCTTCCCCCACTTTATCCACTGTTCCCCCACCAGAACCACTAGCACAAACCACCTGCTCCCTTCCCACCACTGCCACAACGAGCAGCCTCAGCTGTTCTATCTCCACCTCAAGTTCCTTCATCCTCGTACATCCCCTACCCTCAAAACTAAAACTATCCGCATAAACCTCAACCCAGGACTTCTCACATAATGATGATGATTATGATGATGAAGATAACACTGTCTGCAAAGACAACCCAACGGTTTCACAAAGAGCTATGCGTCAATGTATTGTTCAGCAACACTTTACAAGACGGCAAGAATTTTTTCATAACGCTTTTTTCAGTAGGTGTCACCTTTTTCATAGGTAAACTGAAAGGCCGTATGTAATTGCTAAAATAAAAAAATATCAGACAAATATATTTAAAAATACACTACGAACCATCTAAAATATACACATTAAATCTGCGGCATTGTTAATTCAACTAGCTAATAATTAATACACTCATAATGTATACCCATTATACAGTACTAGCTGTTATATATTTCGCTGTCAGCACGCATATGTGCACGCACGCACGCACGCACGCACGCACGCACGCACGCACGCACGCACGCACGCACGCACGCACGCGCGCGCACGCACGCACGCACGCGCGCACGCACGCACGCGCACACAATCTAACTGACTAAGCACAATTGAAGCAGAACACATAGTCAGTAACTCAAGATCAAATTAAAATAATGTCATGTCGCTATTTGTTATACTAAATCCCCCCATCACGCCATGTTGTATTCTCTGTGGTAGGTTACTACTGTGCTAACTTCTTTTGTTGCAGTTTAATTCCAAGCTGAAATTTTATTGTTTGTATGTCTTGAAGGTCGATCTGTTTTTGCAGATAGATGGCGTAAAGGTCATAAATGGTTGAAGTATAATTCGGCCTCTTTCTTTTCATTGTGGTGGTGACTGGCGACAGGATTGATGACGCTCCCATCCGCAACAGTCCAATGTCATATGTGGCTACGTCAACACCATCCCCAATCTCTACAGGCGTGGTGTTCCTTGTAATTTGGCTACTGCTGTTGTTGCTGCTTGGATGATCTGCTGTATCACAATAAAGTTATACGTAATGTCACGTGTGGTGTTAAATTTATTTAATTTTAAATTAGACCAGTGGGATTAGCAAATACATCAAATATAGTGATTTGATATAAGCATTATGCTGCATATTTAAATGATAGATGTCATTTACAGCATAGACATAGATGTAATTTACAGCATGGACATAGATGTCATTTAAAGCATGGACATATATGTCATTTACAGCATGGACATAGATGTCATTTACAGCATGGACATAGATGGCATTTACATCATGGACATATATGTCATTTACAGCATAGACATAGATGTCATTTACAGTATAGACATAGATGTCATTTACAGCATGGAAATATATGTCATTTACAGCATAGATAATTATAGATGTCATTTACAGCATGGACATAGATGTCATTTACAGCGTGGACATATATGTCATTTACAGCATGGACATATATGTCATTTACAGCATGGACATAGATGTAATTTACAGCATGGACATATATGTCATTTACAGCGTGGACATAGATGTCATTTACAGCATAGATATAGATGTCATTTACAGCATGGACATAGATGTCATTTACAGCATAGATATAGATGTCATTTACAGCATGGACATAGATGTCATTTACAGCATAGATATAGATGTAATTTACAGCGTGGACATATATGTCATTTACAGCATGGACATATATGTCATTTACAGCATGGACATATATGTCATTTACAGCATGGACATATATGTCATTTACAGCATGGACATAGATGTCATAGCCTACGCTAAACATTATGTGAGTGAACAAATAAATGACTGCTTCACAACACCCCAATATGCCTGTTTTATATATGTTATCTGGCTTCTACAATGATTTAGAAGGTGAGTGTCAGCACTTGTTAGGTCATCTATTAATTATGATTTCATTATTTATTGTAATGCGAAAAGAGAAATGTGGCGCTTGAGCCTCGACACGAGTCATATCTGCACATTCGACGTCGGAATAGGTCATAACATGAGTTTTTTTACATAAACAAATGTACCGAAACAATAATACATGTTTACAATAGTAGTAAATTATGTACTGATGCACACGATTAAAAAATGTCATGGTGCTGAATCTGAAAAGGGGCAAATTCATGCGCGTGAAAATATTTTGTGGGCAAGGGGGCAGAATTGGGAGCAACCTATCACATGACATGTGTGAAAAATGTGTAATTGGACAGATAAAAATGTTTCCAGTACAACAACACATTTTATTTAGACGCCATGGTTAGGCTCAATGGGCGAGCCGCCTGTCATTCTTGTGCAGCTAGGTTCTGGCTGCTGCACGAAGGCAACTTATGTAACTTCTTCCAATTAAAGTTTAGCATAACGTAACTTATTTTTGTCATGGCATGGTTTTGTAAGAACATTATACTACTGGAGACTTGGGCTTTTTCTTCTTTCTTCAATGTATTGCCTATGTCGGCTATACATAATCTTAGGTGAAACACGTATTGTCTACCCACAAAATAAATCCTACCAAGAAACACTGGTACCACGTTTGTTATCTCCAATATAGCATCATTTCGTGTGAACCAATGTTAATAGTCCTATGTTCTCCACACCATATATACTGTAACCATTTAATCCGGAATACACACAGGTGCGTAGTTCACTGTCTGTATGCACCCGTTGTCGAATTCATCTGTTGTGATTTTCCGTTTTATGCCGGGCACATGATATACCACGTGATAACAACGAAGCATCGCTTGTATTGATGGCATCCATGAATAGGTCGTTTAGCTTGTCATTTTAATGAAATGTCAACCCATATTCTTTAAGTTTTTAAACGCGCCTTTAGTGCACACTGTAAAATGGCCGAGGCTGGCGGACCGATCACCTTTTGAGCTGCATGCCGGCGCCCAGGCAGGGCAAGGCGCTTCGAAGCCAGTCACCGGACAGGCCGGCGTTACGATTGGGGGGCATGGCGCGGCGCCAACCCAAAACGCCTTGGCAAATCATTGTGAATGCTATGTGACCAAGACATGTGTTAAAAAAACTACACTAATTTTGCTCAAACAAATTCACCTTGCTGGGTTTTAGGTACAGCACAAGCATCAATATTACAAGAAGAAGGAATATTATCATCTGGGAGCATTTAAAGGCATATGTATGATGCGGAATTAGCAAAATGGTTGCTCACTTTTTTCAACTATTTATGAACTTCGCCTCATACATTTCCTATTTTTGTATATCTGCACATTGAATTCGTAAACATGTTTCCCCAGATAACTTTATTTTATTTGTTTGACCTTGGTGGGACTAGTTTGCAACCTTTCCGGTGAACTCATCCTAAAAGAGACTAGTCGCTAAGACGAAGACAACATATGCATATCACTCATTCAATTTCCGCGTTGATTGATGTATACATTTAGAGTATATTTGATTATAAAACTAATGGTTGAATTTAATTATTTTATTGACCATAAGAAAACATTTGACATTTTATGTAACACAATGTCCAGTGACTTCGATGGAATTCTTTGAGCCTCAAAATAGTTTATTGTGTAATTAGTTGTTTTTGCCTGTAAACGTCAGAGTAAATTAATGTTATGCTTCGTAGTTCCCTTCATGGAGGGGTGAGGCCGACTAATTTGTGTACTGCTGCAACGTTTTGATTGTTGTCCGTTTCCACTGCTCCCTATCGGTAGCTTTTCCTCTCAACTGTTCCCACTTCCCTGTTAATTCAGTGTTCTACTGGGTAAAGCTATTCTAAATTACAGCGCAGATAAAACTGTCACCTATAGCCGAATTTACTGTGTAGGGCGTTTTGTAGCAATCAATGACGCAGTGTGTTCTTTACCGTCTATGTGCAGCAGTGGTCGTCACACTGAGCTCAACCAGTGTTCGTTTCAGTGGCGGGATTTTAGCATGGTGGGACATCGCGGGTCAGAATCATTGCGCCTATATGCCTACTAATTGCTAACTTCTTATAGGTACGCAACATCCTGCGGTCTTTTAAATTAAAGTCGGAATTAGTAGAACGGGTGCACGGTGCTGCCAACTGCCGTATCGGTTAGTTATTTTGAGTAATCACTTAAACTGCCGTTGACCTTACACTGGGCCCTACATCATAATTCTACATTCCGCAACAAGTTAATAAAATCACTTAACAATTGAGAATTTTAACTAAACCTAGCCATGTTTTACCGTTGAATATTATTATCTATGTTCTGATTATTATGAATATTATCTATCTACTTAAAGGTGTTTAATCAATTCAATGTTTTTGCTAGTCTCATTTCAAATTAATTTCGTAAACAAACCAAACCTGTAAAGTACCCACAGCAACATACTAGCTCGTTTGAGCAACTTTTGTGTGAAGTTTTCTGAAATCATCAGACAAACTATTAAATTAGGTAATGCTTGTTCAAGCATTAAATGAAGTGAACATAGAATCGTTGAAAAATCACGAATTTCTTCCTTGGTGAAATGGTGTAACTTTGTCATGTGATCCGCGAGAGGATAAAAGTCACGCCCATGATCAGATTAACCCACACATTGCTTACCATTTTAGATATCGACTATTTAGATCATTACAAGATCAAACGACTAAAATAAATTATTTCGAGGATTTGAACAAAAATATGCATTTTATTATCACAACGACTGCGGATGTTACATAAACTATTCACACATTACATATTTGGACACCATTGAACCGGATACGCGATAGGCTAAATCAGTTGAGGAAGCAAATCAGAGAACTTTCATTTTATACATCCAAGGTGTGTTTGATTTACCTGACGTATCACGTCGACTTCATCAGTACCGATGACGCTGAATGACGTCATCGTACACGTGAGGCAGTTCGTAATTGCCCTCGTCTCTGTTGATGGGTGTTCTAGTTTTCCCGATCCAGATGGCTTACTTGATATGTCGGATTCTTCGGTTGGGTTCCTTGTCTACAATTTTCACCCCGCCCCAGTCTATGGTGTGGTTTTCAGTAACACGCTTGAGGAAGCAGTTTTAAATTACAAGCCATTGATATCGGGGATGGCATAACCAAAAGGATAGAACAATGGCTGACTGACAGAAAACAGTGTATTGTAGTAGATGGGTAAGTTTCAAACTGGAAATCAGTTTTGAGTGGGGTACCGCAAGGATCAGTATTAGGACCTTTATTATTCTTAATACATATATTAATGACTTGTACGATAATATAACAAGTAACATACTGAAATTTGCGGGTGACGCTACATACAGGCAGGGAACTTGGATGTAAACTAAGAAATGGGAGATTCTGTTCTAGGTAAATGCTGATATGAAAGTTTCAGAGCAGTCTGGTATTGCAGCTTTAAAATGTAATCAAATTCTTGGGTTGATAAAACAATATAACATACATGGAATAAAACTAGTTATACCTCTGAGTAAACCAATAGTTCGGCCTCGTTTAGAATGCTGTATACAAGCTTGGAGATCAAAGCGTTAGAAGGATATATATATATATATATATATATATATATATATATATATACATATATATATATATACATACATATATATATATATATATATATATATATATATATATATATATATATATATATATATATATATATATATATATATATATATATATATATATATATATATATATATATATATATATATATATATATATATATATATATATATATATATATATATACACGCTTGTTAGAATACAGAGGAGAGCAACTAAAATGATTCCAGAACTGAGAGACCTTAGTTATGAAGAACGACTAAAAAATGTGGTTTAACAACCCTAGAGACAAGGAATTTTTTAAGATATTGGGTATATAAATATTGATATAAATATGTTATTGTGTAACTGTTAGCTGGGTGAATATGTTTAAAAACAAGGTTGAAACATATCTCAGGAGGGCAGATTACACATAGATTAAAAATGTTGAATTCTCGATAAGCCAATGGCTTCCTTGTCCACTTGCACCTGGGCCTTTGCCCTGAGTGGTCAATCTGGGCCTTTGCCCTGAGTGGTCAATCTGGGCCTTTGCCATGAGTGGTCAATCTGGGCCTTTGCCCTGAGTGGTCAATCTGGGCTTTTGCCCTGAGTGGTAATCTTGTTAAATCTCTTGTGAAATCTATATATAAAGTCAATCTAAAAAAAATTCTCGCAGTAATGGTTTTAATTATAATACACAATGACGTGGGATGATCAAGCACAGCGTATTTTAAACTCCAAAAGAGAGGAATTCGATTAATTACTGTTAGTTTACTAAGAATGAAAATTTCTCAAGTTAGATTAATTAACAAATTCGTTGAATAAAGTAAAACGTTTACTTCTAGTGCCAATCATACATTTGCAACACAGTATACACACAACATAATACAGACTGTTACTTATGTTACAAATTTTATCAATGATAACATTTACACAATTACAGTTGATTTTTGTTATGTTTGAGTTAACATTAACATGGTGATTCCTATGATGGCGACATTAAATGTCTTAATATCAGTCTACCTGCCTCACCATCAGTACAAATTACTTAATCATACACTGCCACAACCATAGCTAATTCTAATAATAATTATAAATATTGTTATATATTACATCCTTAATTGTGCTGCTTTATGCAACAACACCCATTAGTAAATGTGTGTCATACTCTAGGTTTAGGCATAATTTAGATAAACAGTGTCTTTCTCTTCACGCTAGTGATTACAACCGAATTGATACAAAGTCCTTGCTTTTATCACTTTTACTATGTGGTATTGTATGCTGTAGCACAAACTGATCAAACTATTATTGTTATTTTGCTCTGCTCTTCATATTTTCCAACGTCGCCGTAGCAACTTCGCGGATGGCGTTCCAGGAATATTGTATATCGGAAGACTCGGCGATCCTCGCAGAGACAATGAGCCGCAGAAAGTAGACACCTTTGCTGATAGAAGCTGACAGATAAACCCGGCCGTCTTTGGTGAGGTTTGCCAGAAACAACTCATTAAGTTCGTTGGAGCACTACAAAACACAAATGAGGTCAAGAACCACTGCATGGATGCCATCGTTTGATTGTCATGTCTAGTTAACAGGACATTTAAGATGAAACTAACGAAACACCATCAATAACTGTAACGTTGCAAAATGTCGACATAAAACCTAACAATCATATGTTTTAAAGCATAAATAAAACATAATACTTATACGTTTCTTCCAACTTAATTAATTCCACCAAAGTAATGTGTTGTTTAATGTTGTTAAAATATTAAATGGCCACACTTTTTCTTTGAAACGTAGTTATCTTAAATACAATAATAATATATAACAAGACACTATTTAATTAGATTGTCATCCAAGACAAAATACCCAGATGGCAAGTGGAGAAGGAAGCCATTAGCTTACCGAGAGTTATGGAATACTCAATGAAATACAATATAATATTTTCACAACACCTATATCACTTCCTAATCGTAAACAACTGGCTGTGAACGTCGAGTAACTATGGGGAAACGCAAGATTAAAAACATTGGGTCTTCATCGACGATGGAAGCCCATTATAAGCCTTATTGAATAGGTCCTTCCTCGATTCAGTGTTTTTGATCGTGTCGTTACGCGGAAATCAAGCTTACGTAATATCTTCTACGTTTGTAGATTTTTGTAATACAATTTTCATGAACATATCGGACAAACTGTTATATTAGTTTTGACCGGATCCGGTCAAAATTCGGCGAAAAAGGACAAAAGTCGTGATCAAACGATCAAACGTATTTGCTTTTAAAAAAAATATGCAGTCTTTTATTACACCAACTACTTAAACTATTCACACACTACAAATTTGAACGTCAACGAACCTGATTTACGAAGGACACATTAATTGCGGAGTGGGTCTGGATGTAAAACAAATACGATACGACCGTTAACAACATATCATGAATGTCACTGTGGAATACCTGTCGAAGTTTGAAGCAGACGAGACCGTGTTTGACGGTGTTTGTCACTTGGAATCTGTCGTCGGCTGTCACCATTTCAGCAAACTCACGGGCCAGCTCAACTTGCTACAATCCAGGTCAAAGGTCAGGTCAGTATAATCAGTATACTAAATATGGGTCACTATAGGGTTAATATAATCCACCGTGGGTATGTATGTTTGTATGTTATGTTACTCCCCCTAGACGCTTTGCATCTGGGGCGTCAAGCTTTCAGGGGTTCATCTACGTCTCCACGGTCGGGTCGTCTCGATTTTTTTTTTTTCGAAATTCAACCCGCTATTACCCTTTCTACGAACAATCGAATTACCCATTGTAGTTATTACGTGCAGCTGTCCGCAACGCTACGTGAACAATTACGTACAATTGTTGACAACGTCAGGCGTCTTTTTTCGATTGTCCATAGTGACGTCATATATGAGGGCAAGGCTTCGCTACACGTTAACGTTACTGCCAGTATTACGTCGCAATCTCGAGAGATATTGACTGGCAGCACCAAGTATCAAGGTATAGCCGGATATTTCTAGGACAATGTTGTGAATCCTGGATTGGTAATTTTTTTGGATAAAGTTATGTACCTTGAAGTTTGGTAAACACGAGCGACCAAGTTATTTGCTAGTCAATATAATAAAGAAGATGACGTATATGTGACGTATATACACGTATACACGTATATAATTGGCGGTAACACGCATGTGTGCGTGTTGCCGTTAGTGTGTACATTAAGCCATATGTGTACATTTGTACACGCATTTGAAGCAACATGATACTGTAAAATGTACAACAAAACCAGATGAAGACCAGCTACTATTGGATGTTCAGCTGATCTGAAGAGCAATTCGGACGACGACGACGACGTCGACGACTAGAATGCGGGACATACCTTTCTGATATATGCCTGCAGGCCTTTGACGCCATACAGTCGCAACACAAACCACAACTTGAGGGAGCGGAACTTTCGACCAAGTGGAATTTCCCAGTGCTGGAAAGCAGGGGCGTATTATGAATAACTCTATTGACAATAGTAATAGTAATAGTAATAGCAGTGGTATTGGTAGTGGTGGTATATAGTAGTAGTAGTAGTACTACTACTACTACTACTACTACTACTACTACTACTACTACTACTACTACTACTACTACTACTACTACTACTACTACTACTACTACTACTACTACTACTACTAGTATTAGTAGTAGTAAGTAGTAGTAAGTAGTAGTAGTAGTAGTAGTAGTAGTAGTATTAGTAGTAGTAATATTGGTAGCATACAACGACAATATATTTTCAATATATATATATATATATATATATATATATATATATATATATATATATATATATATATATATATATATATATATATATATATATATATATATATATATATATATATATATATATATATATATATATATATATATATATATATATATATATATATATATATATATATATATATATATAATTGTATATATGTATATATATATATATATATATATATATATATACATATATTTATACACAATTTATATATATATATATATCACATCCATCCACCCACCAATAACTTAAAGTTGATATAAGTTGTTTAGTTGATTATATGACTTTAAATATAACGAGATAGGCTAACTTTTGCTCGTGTACACACATGCACACACGCACGAAAAAAAATAATACCAACAAAGAAATCGGTCACGTCGTCCTCGTGTTCATGAGTGAACATAATTTCCTTCACGCTGAAAGCATCGATCGGGGTGATTCGAGTCTTTGTACCTACAATTATTGCACTGATATATATATATATATATATATATATATATATATATATATATATATATATATATATATATATATATATATATATATATTATATATATATATATATATAGATAGATATATATATATAAATATATATATATATATATATATATATATTATATATATATATATATATATATATATATATATATATATATATATATATATATATATATATATATATATATATATAATATATATATATATATATTATATATATATATATATATATATATATATATATATATATATATTATATATATACATATATATATATATATATATATATATATACATATATATGTATATATATATATATATATATATATATATATATATATATATATATATATAGGCAGTAAATCAACTAGGATTTTGTTTTAATAAATCGTATTCCAGTTGGCGGAATAATCACATGTGTTCAGAAACGTCAAACGAAACGACCCTCGCTGGCAACGCTGCAAGCGATGCACTTACCACAAGGCGGAACAATTAAAGCCTGTCAGCAACCATTTGTGGGGGTTCAAGGTGAATGAATCGGCGAACTGAAAACCACATGAACAGGTAAAACAAACTATTGTTGAAACATAAACCCTAGTGTGTAATGTACCTAAACATTTGAAAGACAAGGACGGTGAAGAAAACTATATTTGATTTCTCCTGTAAGTAACACATCGAGTGGAACTAAATGTACCACTCTGCGTCACATCCACCAATAACTTAGAGCGAAACAAACTTCTTTGATTTGGAGTTATTTATGTAACTAACTAAACTATCTATTTTACAACTGCAATAAAGAATATTACGCTTGTGGTTGTCTCACAGTGTGTTCTAAAAGCGGCACTTGTATTAAATCGATGCATGTATAATTCCGCTGTGACGAATTATAGTGCAGCCGTTAAATTCAAAATTGTCCTCTTTTGGTAGAAACATGATATTTGGTGGGTATGTACTTTATTATATGTAGAATCAGAAATGACTTGCACCCAACGTTGTTCTTGTAGCCGATGGGAACTCCATTAAAATGACCGTCATTTCCAAAATGGCCGCAACACATACGGAATTATTTTGTTCAAATCACAATAGAAGCATAACGTTTGGTGGTCGTGGACTTTATTATCTGCAGAATCAGAAATGAGTGTTACCCAACGTGGATACAATGGGAAAAACTTTCTATTTTATATATCGTTTTTAGCGGCCATCTTATAATTGGCGGCCTTTTGATAGTCTCGTTTATCCAGGCTTCGTGCTGTGGCGCCCACTGTTTGTCGCACATATCATCACCTGAATTGGAGTGTACTTTTCATTGTGGCAGAAATTATGTATGCATACATAATCTGGTTGCATACATAATTATATTAATTAGACCTTCGTCAAGGCATTTTTTTGTAGAATATCGATATTGACGCTGATTCACTGCTGGAGCTTCTAGGGAACGCCTACACAAAATGGAGTGGTGACAGTAGGTAACAATGACACCACGCCTTCGGGGCCGGATTCTCTTCTCGGTGAGTTCAAGAAGACGAGCAAGAGTCGGATAAGTGAGACTACCATTTGATGTGTTCCCATTTGTTCTAACGTTGGATACCAATCATTTATGATTCTACATGTAATAAATAGCCGCAACACATACGGATTATTTTGTTCAAATCATGATAGAAGCATGACATTTGGTGGACCTGTACTTCGTTATCTGTAGAATCGGTCGAGGTCGAGTGACGTCCCTCGTTTAGTTATGTATATACATTCTGAACACTTACAGTTTAGTATTATTAGTTTGCACTTTGCATGTTGATGCAATACCATTTGGTAACGCAACACGCCAGTAAGTGGAAGTCGAACAATTTGCTTTCTCGCCAATATTCAACGAAGTTTGTTCCCAACTGGCAATACCACAGTGAGCTATTTACATGCTCACGAACTGAGAGGCGACACCCAGCGGATACCCCAATATATTATTTGTTCACCTTTTAACTATCTACGACTATGCCGTCGTTTTCGATTCGACACAACAATGGCTCGACGGCAACTTCGTGTTTCGCCATCGGCACGTTTAACATCCGTGGACTTTCGTCAGCAACGAAAGGTGGCCAGCTAAGCGAAGATCTCAGCCGATTACACGTCGATATATTCTGTCAACTGGAGACGAAATTCCCCCGCGACTCTTGCAACTACCGGCTCTTTGGCTTACCATCACAATCACGACACTACGGCTTTGCCTTCGCCGTTGCAACGCATATGGAAGGCCGAACAGTGCGTTACTGGTCACTGTCAGAAAGAACCTCTGTGATTCAACTGCGCTTGACTAGCAACTCCCTGATGGCGATGGCGTGGCCCGACGTCACAATGTGTCAGCATCAACAACGCCGATCAAGATGAGTTTCTCTCCGAACTTGCACGTCTTTCGTCCCGGTACTGTTCGATGGCACTTTTGTATATCGCTGGTGACAACGACATAGTACTCGACTGCTCGACAGCGATCATGGACTGCTCGACGCCAAATTAGACCTGAGGCGAATCTTCGACGTTTGTGGCCAAATCGACAAGTCACGCTCGAAGAAACGCGTTCGATACAACACCGAGTTGTCGTGTTGGCGCAGCTTACCATTCTAACGACATTGATTTGTCGCCGACAACTGAACATCCTGAAGTGTCAGTCGGCACGCTGACCGAATGTATGAGGAATGGTGGATGACTCGGAAGTCGCCTTCCGAAGGCTGTGGACAGTGTGGCTGAGGCAATCGAAGACCAGCCTGCAAATGCGGCTAAGGTTATATGAGTCATTCGTTGCGCTCGGGCTGACGTACAATTTGGAAACAAGGGGCATAACGAATGTAGATCTGGATCTCCTCGACAAGTACCACCGTCGTCACTTGCGTCATTTCGTCACTGGCCACACCGCATTTCCAACAGTACACTATACCGCCGCTGTCGATGCCGCCCAATTAGCGAAGAGTTCCTGACAGCTCGATGGCGTCTGTTCGGGCTCGCGCTTCGTATGTCCCTGATGCTCCCGCTGAGCGCACGATTGACAACTACTTTGTAGTAGGCGCCACGTCTTTCAGGAGCCGTCCGCGGACGACACTGCTGACTACGCTGGGCGCGGATCTGCGGCGTATCGGACGCCAACTTCGTTGCCTCGCCGATGTCGAAGCTTTATGGGCACTCGGCCGCGGACAACGAGCGGCCATTTCATGTGTTCCCATTAGTTCCAACGTTGGGTACCAATTATTTCCGATTCTACATATAAAAGTACATGTCCACCAAATGTCATGCTTCTATCATGATTTTACAAATGTCCCAATATTTGGCCGTATAGCGGCTGTACTATTAAGTGTTTTTGACCGAAATTGAAGGGCTGGCGGGTATATACGAAAACAATGGAAATTCTCAATACAGCGTAAACCACTGGCGTGATATTCTTATTTGTAGTTGCAAATGGTTATAATTGTGTAACTCTTATAGGTGCTTAGGCCCAAAACCATGACTTTTGGTTCCGTATAATAATGTTTAACACCTTACCTCAACTCCGTCTAGAAGCGGCCGAAACTCAGGACAGATGAACGAGGCTCCGGCGTAGGCCGCGTCTATGTGAAGCCAGACACCCGCCTTCTCGCCTGGCAAACGTCAATTCGTAGTGTATATTCAATATTATTGATTAACATTAATTCATATTATTATAGCCTATGTCTGTGTGATAATCGGCAAGAACCGAAGTTTATTAAGCCAAAACGGGGCTGAGTGCTAAAGCACTACACAGAATTTAGATATGCATGCATGTGACTAGAGGTGAACAATATGGCACCAGCTATATATATCACATTTCTCCAATGATATAATCGAATAAGTGGCTAAACTATGGTGTTGGGTGTACTTACAGACGGTTCCAATCTGCTTGAGGTCGTCAAAGGCGCACGTCGCTGTCGTTCCCAGTGTAGCTGCACACTGGACGCAAACAAAGGCCCATATACATGTGTGTTTGTATGTGTGTATGTATACATGCAAGTGAATGTATATAAGTGTATGTACGTAGGTACGTAGGTACGTACGTATGTATGTATTTATGTATGTGTGTATGTATGTATATA